>SJVG01000428.1:0-30717 GCA_034774675.1 Scedosporium minutisporum
GTATAGGGAGGAGAGGGCGCCGAGGTCATCGAGGACGTCGCATGACACGATTTCGATGATTGCGATTGACAAGGCGGGCAGGATGGCGGCGGGGACGTCGACGAACGGCGCGTCACATAAGATCCCCGGACGAGTTGGCGACGGACCCATTCCCGGGAGTGGATCTTACGTTGATAGCGAGGTGGGCGGGTGTGGAGCGACGGGGGATGGGGATATCATGATGCGGTTCCTGCCGTGTTATCAGGCCGTGGAGAACTTGAGGAGCGGGATGACCCCGGCCGAGGCAACGGAGGACGCGGTGAGGAGGATGGTGAAGAGGTATCCAGGGATCATGAGCGGCATTGTGGTGGTTGATAGGGAAGGGAGGCATGGAGGCGCGGCTTCAGGCTGGACGTTTACGTATGCGTTTAGGGGTGGTGAGATGAATGCTACAGAGGTGGTTACGGTGCCTCCGGTGGATGCGGCACTCATCAAGCAGTTCTAAGTTGGATTTCTTCTGGATTTTTTTTTAACTCTCTTATGACACGGACGATGGATATTGGGCGTTGGGGTTTTCTACAGAGCGATGTGCGAATACAAAAAACAGTATTGATATTAATGATTAACGCAGTTGCTGGTTAGTGACCCTGCAGGAGAGGAGACCGGAACGACTCGGGAATTGATCAGTTCGGCGTGATTAATGGAGGAGATTTAAAACCTGACAGTTCCCAGGTAGCTATTATCACCGAGCCGCAGCTCTCTTTCTTTTTATAAACACTTATGCTCAACCTCCAAATTCAGCAGAGGAGTACGAAGTAAGTTGTACCTCGGATTCTGTGGGGTAAAAGTGCGCTCGGTGAGTCTCGGTGAGACTCGTCCCGATCAATGGCCGACACAAGCCGGAAGAAAAGCCGAGCCGACCAAAGCTCTGCAAAACGTCATTTCTTCCACAAAATCATTGAAACCTCCCTCCACTATCTC
This sequence comes from Scedosporium minutisporum, assembly GCA_034774675.1. Lineage (NCBI taxonomy): Eukaryota > Fungi > Ascomycota > Sordariomycetes > Microascales > Microascaceae > Scedosporium > Scedosporium minutisporum. The sequence goes on from SJVG01000428.1 coordinate 961, forward strand.
CCCATCCTCCCCATCAATTAACCATCAATTGAGCCAATCTCAATCTCAAGTTCCCCTCCCTCCTCCCCCAATCCCGTAACCGAAAAAATGCCTCCACGCACCCTCCTCCGCCTAGGCCAGCGCGCCCCCATGCGCATCACCTCCACCACAGCGCGCCGCTTCTACTCCGCCGAATCGACCGAGCCTCTCATCCGCGTGACGAACCTCCCCGCCCCCGGATCGGGCCACATCCGAGTCCTCGAGCTCAACCGCCCCAAGGCGCGAAACGCCATCTCGCGCGCGCTGCTGACCTCGCTGCGGCAGGAGATCGACGCCGTGCATAGCCAGTACGGCGAGAACGGCGAGGAGCTGCCTCCCAAGAAGATCTTCGGGGGCGCGGCGGGCGTGGATGAGAAGGGGCCTACGAGGGCGGTAGTGTTAGCTAGTGCCGTCGAGTCGTGCTTTTGCGCGGGGGCTGATTTGAAGGAGAGGAAGGGATTCACTAGGGAAGAGTAAGGCTGACCCCTCCCTGCACCCTCGTTTCACGCCCATTCTATAAAGGATGAATATCTAACTACGAAATTAAAATTATAGAACCGAAATTTTCCTCAGCAACCTCCGCGGGACATTCTCCGCCCTCTCCACAATCCCCGTCCCCACCATCAGCGCCATCTCCTCCCTCGCCCTCGGCGGCGGTCTCGAACTCGCCCTATCGACCCACTTCCGCGTCCTCTCCTCCAACGCCGTAGTCGGTCTCCCCGAAACCCGCCTCGGCATCATCCCCGGCGCCGGAGGCACCTACCGCCTCACGGGCCTCGTCGGCCTCTCCCGCGCCCGGGACCTCATCCTCACGGGCCGTCGCGTGTCGGCGCCCGAGGCGTATTTCCTTGGCATCGCCGACAGGCTGGTCGAGGTGACGGAGAAGGAGGACGCGGCGGCCGGCGAGACCGGTAGCGTGTTGGAGAGGGCGCAGAAGGCGGCGCTGAGCGAGGCTGTGAGGTTTGCCATGGAGATTTGCGAGGGTGGGCCGGTTGCTATTAGGGCTGGGTTGGAGGCCGTTGGGTGGGCGAGGGAGGAGATGGAGAATAAGATGTATGAGAGGGTTGTGGCGACGGAGGATAGGGATGAGGCGTTGAAGGCGTTTTCGGAGAAGAGGAGGCCTGTGTTTAAGGGCAGGTGAACAAGAGTTTTTCTAGGATATAGAAGTTCTAGGGAAATTGAATTGTTATAAATGGGGAGCTACGCCTTTCTATCTGCTTGCGATGACCTTCCTTTTACGACTGGGCTATGAGTGTGGTTCGCAGTTCGCAGCACAACCAATAATCAGATAGCCCAAGTGGCAATGCCTCAGGGGCTCCCCATACCGACAAACCAACGCGGGTTTCGGTCGCGGCGTGGAAACCCTTCAGGTCAACCCGGGTCGGGGGAGGAAAGGGGATTAAAAGGGTCCAATGTTGGTTTTTTGACTGTTGCAGTTTGGGAGGTACTTCTCAGTGCTTCTGGATTTTCGAAGCTTGGGGGAAAGGTACCTGGCGATTTGCCAGCGAAAGAAGCTAAGTCAAATAGGCCCCAAGAGGTCCTTCGTTCGAATCTGCCATCGTCAGATCACGATCTTTTTTTTCCCCATCTTATCTAGATTCAGATTCCAGTCCATCCAATCTGTTGTCGATTTCTCCTGGTTCCCCATTGCCGCATCCTCCTCCTCGTCATCGTACAGTACCGTGTAAACCTCCCAACCCTCCATCAACCGCCGTCAATCTCCTGAGCAGCGCCTCCTACGAACCCTCCTCACCCATCCATCAACATCCATGACATCACCAAACGTCATCGATGAGCATTCCATGGCCACGAGCCTTCAATTTCTCTATATAAGATTCAATCAATCACACAATTCCCGGAAGTGCTGAAGTTCCCCATCATTTCAGAAAAATACAGTAAAACCTATTGACACACCAAGTTCATCCATCTGTCCCCCTTGTTCCAAGTCCCAGAAAGAAGCAGCACAAAATTCCTCCAAAAATAATGTCCATCACAAAGGCTATCGCCCATCGAGCTTCGATAGCTCTCCGTGCTACAACTCCGCGGATCGTCCTTACCAATGGAGCCACTCGCCACTTCCCACGCACCTTCTCCTCGACAACACCAGAGCAGAGGACTGTCACTGAGTCCGTCAAGGATAGCCTCAAAAAGGCAGACCGCGTCGTCAGTGACAAGATCGTCGGCGGGATTGACATCGGAGGTACAGTTTTTCTTTTCTTCGATATCCCCCGCTCATCTACTCCTCATGGATAATAACAAGCTAACGGAGTCGTGAAACATAAAAGCCTCTGTTGCCCACAAGGTCAAGGACGCAGGTGAGGATGTCCTCCATGGCAGAATGCCCGGCCACCACCCGGAATCAACTTCCAAGGCCAGCCAGGCAGCGGGAGAGGCGCCGGAAATAGACACGGCTGAGCTATTGGAAGAGGCGAGGAACGCGGCTCGGGAGGCTAGTGGGGAGGCCAGCCGGCCTGCGGGTAAGTCCAAGGAGAAGGCGTAGGATCGTGGACGGAGAATGAGGGGATACCGCCGAGGAGTGGACTAGGGGTGCAAAGCAGAAGCTGTTTAGGGCCGCTTGGGAGGGACAGGAACAGATGCTGGCGAGGTCGTCGTGGCCGCGAGGAGCTGGGAGAGGGGAAAGAAAAAGAAAAGATTGGGATAATGTAAAAGGGATGTTTGAACACAATGTATTAAAATGGCTGTATAATTGATATGAGGCTACTGTTGGACAAGCGATTCTCGAGATAGACTTACCCGGAACTTTGATCCTCCCCATACCCGTAAGTAGATTGGCCCGCGTTGTCTAACTTACAGGAAGCGTAAATCAACGTATCCCCGACGAACTCCAAATATCACCGTATAGTACAGAGGGGTTTGTAGCACCCATTTTCCACCACCGCGGCTTCCGCACACCCATGAAGCCGCTTGCCTGTCTGTTGCTCTCCTTAAAGCTACCGAATCGGAAAGCAGCTCGACTGTCTGGATTCCCGCATTTCTTCACAGAGTCTTGCTCTACCTAGTTCTTCTTCTAGGCGGCTCTAGCGAGCAGCCACTGCATATGGAAGCCGTCGTTGTCGCTCGGGCTAACCCCGAAGGCGCACCTCTGGCCGGTTTTCCGCCGACACGGTGGGCAAAGGCCGCTCTGCCGCCGAACACCTTCTTTTCTGAGGCCGTAGCAGCCGCCTTGGTTGGCGCGGGGGCAGGAGGATACCACGACGTACCCGTGGTAGTGGTAGCAGGATGTGTACTGGATGTGTTCTGCCACACACATGGTTTCCCCCAGCGGTTAGCCCAGGAATCTTGGAGACTGGGGTAAGAGGGGGGTCCCGGACTTACCTTGATGGTAGGGAAGGCTCTCTCGTCGTAGGGCTTGATGGAACTCCAAGATTGGAAAATCTGGAATAGAGGGGAAGAAAGGGGGTTGCCATAAAGGGAGAACTTGTTGCTGCAGTTTGTCCAATCTGCTTGATATAGGTCAAAGGAAAAGCCAATAGAGCCTTGAAATCGCGATCTCTCCCAAGGCTGTGCAACCAGGAGATGAAATTGGTAAGAGATCTCGTAGATAACTTGATAACTTGAGCTGCTAATACCTTGTCAGACTCGACGGCCAACTTCTTCGACGATCCTCGGCATACTCGAGAATATATATATGAGAGCAGCTGTCTCATTGAATGATGGATCTAGATCAGGCACATTGTTCAGATGGAAGAGTCAAAGCAAAAGAATCCTTCCCGACTTCCGCCTTGTTCGGGGCGTCTGTCACCTAACTAACATCAATGGCATTGAGAAGGTAACAAAGAGGCATGGAGATGAACAACGCATTATACAGCTAACAATGTCTCTTTCACGTTCAGATAATCCTTTCTAGGGGACTAGGCGGGACCCTTTGTTATCAACAGGAAGAACCTGGAGTTGGACGTTCAGCACTTGCTATGTCGGGCAAGGGTATGACTCAGGTTAAAGACCCCAAAGCTCCAAGAGAATTCACCAAACAACATTGATCTAGACGTGGCAGTCTTTAGAGCAGGGACAGCCCTTTGGTATTATGTCAAAGGAAGTAGGCAGAGACCGAAGACAACTCCTTACGAGCCATCACCATTCAATACCCTAGATGATCCATTCGAACCAACTTAAAGGCTAAATTGAATCTCATCTCTCCTCAGCCAGCCAACTAGGCATCTAGGGCCAAGGTACAACCCAATTACAATACTATCCAACAATGAAATGTACCGACGCCACCACCCCCCAACAAGGTAGACGCGGGCACCCCCCTCCCCTCTCATCCTTCCTACTCCCAAGGGAGTATTCCAGACAAGAGTATCGGGGAAGATAACAGGACAAGCCCAGCCCAGTCGGAAGAGCAAATGGTCAAAGTCTGCGTGTAAGAATCCAAACCAGCCCAATGCCCCCACCCAAGGCAAGAAAAAAGTAATCCGATCCCTAATCCCGTTTGTCTCCGAAGAGGTGTGCTAGGGAAGAGGAAAGGGGCCTTTTTCTTGCTTTTTTCCCAACCTGTTAGGTAACGCCGGCTCTCCTTTGGAGATTGATGTACCGCTCGTAATACAAAGCTGAAAGGATTGGTCTCTCCTTACGCTCCACCATACCGTGCGGAATGTTATAAAGAAGACAAAGGGCTTATAGAAGGAAGGGGTAAAAAGGGAGATCACAGACAACATAAGGAAAAAGGGGGGGAGACTGGCACAAAGCCAGTTGGAAGAGAACCATTGCCCTATGGGCCCTTTTTTATTTCGTCGCTCGTTTTTTTTTCCTCCATATCCATCAAGGGGTATCGTACATCCATCTCCAAAGCTCCTCATGTATAATCCTCGAAAAACACCCTCTTCTGACCACTGCCTCTCAAGTCCTCCAACTCACTTAGTGTGCGGTCAATCTCCATGAGATCAAGCATCTCCACTTCGACATTACGCTCCGTAGCGTCTTCCTGTACATCAGCCGCCGCGCTGATGCTCTCAGCAAAGGCGAGTCCCGTCCTCGGCCGCGAAGGTAAATTAAGAGCACCACGCTCAGCATCGCCATCAACTGACTCCTCGTGGCCTGGTCGCGCAAACTTGGCAGTGCGCACGCTGCCGAATCTGCCGCTGTTGAGGTTGAAGGACACCTTTTCGCTCGCATCGGGTCGGGGGTGAACGATGATGGCACTGGGAAGAGAGCTGGTCCTATCGCCCAAGAAGCGCCGCCTTCCAATGACTCCCCCAATCTTCCGGCCGGGACCGTCTTCCGACTCTCGAAGGACCACCAATCTCGACTCACCAAAGATCAGGACCTCGACGCCGAGACCGCCGTCACTCTTGGAATCACCTTTCGCCTTGGCCAGGTCCACTATCGCACTCACGCCGCAGCACCGCTCACCAAGTAAGCCGACTCCAAGGTCATGAAGCTTGATCATCCTCGTGGGCTGCGCACCGCTAAAGAGATTTACGCCGCCACCACTGCTCTTGCGTATCTGCGCGCTCCAGAAACTAGTAATGCCCGGAATGACGCAGACGTGTTCAGCAGACCCTATCCACAGAACCACGCTTTCGTCGGAACCCACGGCACCAGAAACGGGGTGAGCCACGACAGAGATGCCTCCCCTTGCTGCCGACAGGCGTCCGTGGGGAATCGCTCCGGAGCTTAGAGAGACTTGCGCATCCTTTCTTGTGTGTGGCGTCATGGGCACAAACTCTCCGGACGCGCGCGGCTTGTCTTCGGGGGCACCAGCCCGCAGGGGACTAGTACCCTCGATAAAGCCCGAAACGGCAAACGAAGTCGTAGCAGCGCCAATTATTCCAGAGCTGCTCTTCCCCAACACCGTTGTTCCGGAGGGTCTCACACCGTCAATATCCCAAATACCCCAGGATCCATCGGCTAATAAAACCAGGATAGCCCTACCATGCGAGATCCAAGCCGCGTCCACAACAGGCTTTCTGTGAGGTGAATTGCGGGAGAAAGGAGGATAGAGAGACAGAAGCCATGAACCTTGCGAGGGGAATGGTCCGGTTGAAAGCTCGTCGGGAGAAATTGAGGGGGTCGCATAGTCGTATATCCGAACGGCGTGTGTCGTGGAGACAGCGAGAAGCTGTGTCATGTGAGATACGTTGAACGATATGGAGGAAAGCGGGGAAGGGAGGAACTCGGTTTGGAAAGGCTCGACGGGGCTTTGTGCCATTCCCACTTTGAGGTCTAGTGAGATATCCCACAGGCGGAGGGTACCAGAAGCTTCGAGGTTGTGAGCAGCTACGACCGCACGGGGTGTCGAGGGAGTCGGGCTTTCTTTCTGGTTAGATCTCGATGTTGAGGGTGACGTTGATTTGGGCTTGATGAGTGTGATTGCGAGGCCGCCACTATGCTGCGTCTGGCCACTAAGGAGGACCATGGATTCGCCCCAAACACCAGAGCCGGGTCTTCCTGCCAACAGCCCACTCCGCAACTCGGGTCTCGCTTTGCTCTCTGGGGATGGCGGCGTGAGAGGTAGAGTAAGAAGGTAGACCTCACTATTCGCGCACGACACTGCGAAGACAAGCCTCTCCTTCAACAAATCCGACCCGCCCCACGAGGCATCATCAGCAGTAGTAGGAGGCAGAGGGAGAACCGCAATGTGAAGGCCAGCAGTGCCTAGCGCAAGGTCTAACTTCTGAACAATGTCGGGGTACGGCTCGTTTGGTATCTCGTCTTCGAAATCGGGATTATCAACAAACGGCGAATCCTCCTTTGACGCAGGGGCCTCGTCTTCGTCTGAATCGATAATCATGACAGCGTCTTCAGAAGTGCCATTCTGCTTTTCGTTATTGACAGGAGGTGGCTGTGGTTCCGCAGGCTTGAAGCGGCGACCCCCTCGCCATAGGAGTGTGACGCCGTTTTCATGCCCGTAGATGATGATGGTCGCGCCCTGGGGAGAAAGGACGGGGTAAACTTTGACGTCGTGAACGCGACGGGAGAGGTTATGCCTACACACAAACAAATTCATCAGTTAGCGAAACAGGATAGGGAGAAGAAGCTGGTCATTCGACATACGTAAATTGGGTGTTCTGCGCCGTGCGGCGGATCCTAGGACCTCCGAAGCTTGTCATGTTTGTGGTCGCTTGAGCTTAGCAGGTGGGATGGGAAAGATAAAGTGCCAAGGATGGCATCAGTAGAAGGGTTTCTCCAGCTGAGACGGGAGGGCCACGAAATGGCCTAGAGGTGATTCCCAACTGGAGGTGGTGGATGGATCTGCTCTTCTCGTCTTTGAAGAGGAATCAATTCTCCTGCCACAAGCTTCGTGCTGAAGGAAGCGCGTCAGGTTGCCTTGAGAGTCAAAATGCGATGCAAGCTCAGATTCGGCGGTACACGTGACTCTCACTCTATGACAGCTGTAACCAAGTGGCTTTGCCTCCCTCACCCCCCCCTCCAAGACATGCTCAAAAGATCATCTCAAGTCCCTCAAGAAAGGGACACAAACCCAACACTTTTCCATATAATCCATCATAGAAGATCGCTTCACAAAATATCCCAATATTTCCAACAAAAGCGATAAGCATATTTGCTACCGTAGAAATTTTTTTTATGATTGAGTGCGACGCCTAGCGTTCCCGAACGCGGCCCAGAGCAGCCGCTCCATGGCACCCAGTTGCGGTCGAGCCGGACAGCATTCCTCGAGCTCTTTTGATATCACTCTTCCTCTCTAACGATTCCAAAAAGAAACGCATTTTTACGTACCGTGAAAATTCCTAGTCCGTCTCAAGAAACCTTTTGTCTTCAAAAAGAGTGATCAATCGGTGACTCCTGCTAGTTCCATTTATACATAACACCTAAACGCCTATGAAAGTGATCTCTGAAACTATGCACCATACACCGTATAAGCCATGTCCAGATATCCCTTTATCCCCGGATGCTCCTTTCCACGCTCCAACGCCAACTCTAACATCTCATGTAATCTAGTGAGGAATCTCGTTCCAGCAGTGGCCCCTAGCAACAGCAGTGTAGCAGTCACTCCCAGGAAACGCCCACTTCGAGCTCTTGTTCTTGCAGTTCGGCCTCCAGCCATTGTAGTCGATGCAGCTGGAATAGTCCCTAGGACACCGACCATGGTTAATCTTGTAAACCTCTGAGCACGTCTTGCCCCCGTGGTTCTGCCTGCATGATCCTCCCTTCTTCTCTCCCTTGTCACGCTTCACGCTACGGCCATGCGAATGGCCATCGTTGCCATGGGCGTGCTGCCCCTCGCGCCATCCGAAATCGTACATGAGAATATTCTGCTTGTCGCCGTAAACCCGCACGGGAGCCGCAGGCTCATGAAGATACACGATACCGTTCTCGATACGGTTCCCGCTCGTGCCGTGGACCTGGTCAGTCTGGTACCGTCCCATGACCTGGCAGTCGCTATGAAGCTTGTTATGGAGAGGGAATTCGCCCATATGGGTAGCCTCGACGAGGTCCTTGCCGTGGTAGACGAGGGCGTTCTCGACGGGGAAATAGACGCGCATGGTGCGCTCGTGCGGATCGTAGAAGGCGGCAGAGAAATCATGCCATTCTTGGGGGTAGGTCTTGATGCGGTGTTCGAGGTCGCCGAGCTGGGCGTCGGTCATGATGATTTTCTTGTAGCCGACTAACTTGACGGTGTGGTTGTCGTGCTCCCAGTCTAGAGTGTCGAGGAAGCGTTTCTCGAACTCTTGGATTTCATAGTCCCGGGCTTCGAGGCCGCGAGGGGACAGATCGGGGGGTTCGAGAGCAAAGGTCTCATGTAAGAGGAGGCTGGCAGCCACAGAAAGAACCTTGGCGAACTTCATGGCTGCTTTCCAAAAAGAGAAGGAAAAAGGTGAGATAGAGAAGAAACGGGCCGTAAGAGAAGACTGGGAAGACTATAGGATATGACCGTGAAGGGAACGAGAAGGGGTGGAGAACGAGGACAGAGATTGGATTGAGGAGTGAGTTCGTGATGATTCAAACTGGCTACTCGGCGGGAAGAACCACGCAGCTTTAATAGTCCTGACTTTCTAGAGTAGACTCGCACGCGACATAATCTTCAGCCCCATTGAATCTCTGCTCCTCCAGCCGCCCTTGTGATAGAGCTGACCTCGGCCAAGACAGGGAGAGCTTTTTTTAGGCTTCATATCTTCCTGCTATTCCAGTTCCATTCGGGAATCTAGTTTTAGAAGTGCCTAAATCTAAATCTAGACTTACATCTCCAGGTTACATCCACTCGTGTAATCAAGATCTCCGCTGTTGTTACTCCTCCTTGCAGACAAACCATACCCAGAAACTTTAAAGGAGCAGTAAGCTTAAGCGACACAGCCATCCCGCTGCCAGAAATATCACCAGAGACAAAACAATGTAGAGGCTCTTTCATAGGACGAGTTAAAAATGGGACGGAAGCCCCATCCGCCAAGACCTATATCCCCATAAGCCGGACTTGGATTTCGGCCGGCAGGGACGAGAACACCGGCCACGCAACGATCTACGGCCAGAATAGGAAGCCCGTTTTGACCGCGCCACTGCGATGCAACATGGCCAGATCAATGATTCTGGAAGTAGTAACTTTCCGACCACGCTTCACAGTCTCACGCTCCCTGATAACGCTTAGGCTACAAGCGATGGGATAAGACCGAAAGCTACTGGGTGTAAAAATTTTCTTTGCTGACCCACCGTAGAGCCAAAGTCGGGCTGCCTGGCGTGCGGGTTTGCTGGGTGCGAGTGATGTCCGTTTGCGGTTTCGTCGTCGCTAAAAATATCCCGCATCGCCACGCCGCATTTAGGAATGGCAGATGCCACCAACGATGCGACAATAAAGAATATCAACTGCCAATAATCTCAATCGTTTTTGGACCTCTTTCCCAGCTCCAGCAATTTACCGAATTCCAGTCTGGTTAAGTTTGGAATATCGCCTCTCTTACTTGGCAAAGGAGTCGGTGCCCTCTACTCCAGACACTCGTATCTTCCAACTTGTCTAACGAGATCAATGCTCGGATTCATGGAATCTACTTCTCTCTAGTCTAATAATTTCGTCTTGGGAGGAATACCCGCTCAAAACTACCCATGGAACACATCTCGGGATATTGGAAACGCCTAGATTACTCCCAGGTTATACCTGAACCGTGTTGATCGTCGTCATCACGACCTCTCTTTCGACTGCATCAGAAAGGCTCACTCATAGTAAAATACTCTATGTAATATTCTAAACTGGAGACAACTGAGGCGTTCTGGAGGACGCGCGCAAGGTAACACTGCTAGAGGACGCGTCCTAACCACTACACTAGTATGGCTTCAAGCTCTTCTGATAAAGATGAAGCATTGTGCATTGTAGCACCTCTAGGTAGAGACACTATGTTTGTAGCCGAACAAACGGCCACAGATGATAAGAAGGTGAAGAATAGACATAGGTTTTCAGGAGCCGATGAGCCGACGGATATAAATCTAAGAGTTTACGGGATGATGTTCGGGATCAGAATCAGAGAATTAAGGGCGTTTCCGGTTCTGACTTAAATGCTGCGGGCGATGGCAGCAAGGCGTCCAGGCTTTGGTAATTTATGCGTTTCGAACGCCCACGATCGCATCTCGGCAGATTTTCACCTAGGCGCTCGCTATCACTCTTTCGGATCTCAACCTGTAATGTTTGTTGAGTGAGCCGGACCGAAACTGCTGGCTGGCTGCTTCACTCAGAATGACTGTAATATTGGCGACGGCGTAGAGAAAAAATATCTAGAAAGAAGGGAATGAATGGATTGCCAGGCCTTCGTGTTCATCCGGCCTCCCTGTGATCTGTACCTTCTTAAAGAAGAATAAGTCTAGACGCAAAGGAGGAGAAGATGCCTACTCAATGCTGCTATGAGGAGACCTCGGTGTTCTCCAACTCTCGGTGAACCTGTCCATCCACGACATCGAACAAAACGGCTTGAAGGAAACACCAAAATCACAGATCTTCGCCGCCAGACTATCAACAGAACTAGGCATAGTCACCTAACGCCTTCTATATTCATACCTGTCATTAATTGATCTCAATGCCGCAAGGCGCTACTCGATCCCGAGTTTGGTAGAAAGAGTGATATATATATATATATATAAAAGCTCGACAAGATCAGGCTCGGGTTCTCGTTTCGCCTAAACAAGCTCTGTCCCGCCGCAAACTACGTCTTTTCAAACAATATCATCCCTAAGATAATACCAATTGTCTTGAAACATGGACTCCATGGTCGTCCGCGCGCCCCTAAACATCCGATTCATTTGACCTGGGACAGAAACATAGTCTCCCGGCTCACCGGCTGGCAAGTGATGCTGGTCAATGGCATCACACATTCTACAATATCACCGACGTACGAAGTAGAAAGATACCCGAAAAACAAGACAAAAATTGTTCCCTTGAGGCGAAAAAGAGAAGGGGGAGGGGTTGAGGGGTTGAGGGAGAGAAGCACTCAACCCGTCACGATGTCATTCAGCTGAAGACTCGACCCAAGACATAGCGTTTCAATCTGCATCACCCTCCCCTCTCCAAATGCAAGCAATCAATCGATCGATCCCGAGGGCGAAAACCCCTAGAAAAGTCTCCTAACAAAACATCGTCCAAACAACCCATCGCTCCATCCACTACTTCGCAAATCTAACCCTCCCTCCGAGGAGCCGTCTACCCCCACAATGATCATCTGCCCTCCACACCCCCCCTTGCAGATCCCAGCAAATTAGATGGGTAGTTGGGAGTAAAAGACACCATCCCTGCCCAACTCCAATAAGATGGGCAAATCCCGTGTTTCAGAACTCGCCCCGCCACGCTCCTTAACCAGGGAAAAGAAAAAGGAAGAAATAAGGAAATAATCACTCAAGGCGATCAACGGCTCTGGGGAGGGAGGGACATCATCCGTTATCTGCGACGTCATTCGTTGGGTTTGGCTTAATGGGTTGCTTTAAACCACTTGAGTGTTCTGTGCACCATCTGCTAGCTGCGCCACCCGTCTGTGCTTGAGTTCCTGCATCAACATAACTTGGCAAGAGTTAGCTGTTGTGGGAAAGAGGTCTCCCATATCCCATCATCACTTGCGGAACACTCGATTGTCGGGACGGTTAGGAGTAGGAAACTGTGCAGAGAAAGAACCCTTCCCACAAGACTGTGACACAAGCAAGTTGACAAAGCTGATTTGGAGAATATCCCATCAGTGTTTATGCAAACCCAAAAGCGTAGATACATTGTGTATGACCATTGCTTGTCTGACACCAAAGCCAGACGGCGTAGATACATCCCAGAAAAATAGAGCGATACAACCGACTCTCGCAAGATACCGCTTTTCCGTCTAGGCTCCCCCATCTTCTCCACACAAAAAGATACAATAGCTGCTGTGATTGTACACGGAATATCCACAAGCCCTCAACCCGTATAATGGCGAGCTCCGAGGCCGCTCTACTAGCTGATACGGTCACCATCTCCGAGCGAGAATTAAAAGCCGCTGCAGGTCCTCCACAATCCGACAAGAGCTTCTGAATGACGCAAGCTGCGGGGAAAAGACTGCCCGAGGCCGCGTCGCAAAAATTGGTTGATTGATTCTATTCGTCCATGATTGTCCAAGTTGTCGATCAAGCAGAAGGAAATCGGGTTTTATCGCTAGCGGGCTAAGTCGCTGGGACCACGGTCGCTGGCGGCGCAGGGAGACAAAGTATGGCGGGTTGAGGTATATAGCATCCGTCGCCAAAAATCTAGGGGTAAGAGGCGGCATTCATAACCCAGAACGATTCCCAACACCAAAGAAAAAAGGTATACACAAAAGAACGCCGGGAGACGAGTCATTTCGGACGCATCCACAAAAAAAGAAATGACACGGTGTTGGAAAGGAAACGTGACCGTGATAACGCCGTAAATGCAAAGAGGTGCCCGTAATCGGTTGGGTGGTCGAGAAGCTCAGGTGGCTTTCAGTTCTAGGTCCATTGCGTTGAGGCAATCATCACGCGTTGGTAACCTGCATTCATGTTAGCGATTAATTGAAACCAGTGGTGCCAGCATGGAGCATGTCCTGGACGTACGCGGAGAATTTTTCTCGAGTAGTCGTGGTTGTCGGCAATGCTTCCGTCCGAGAGTCGTCGCTGGGCCATAACCGGGTCGAGGCGGGCGTCGGTAATCGAGAGACCGCCGCTGCTGCCGGGGGGCTTGTGGCCGATGAAAGAGTTGACGGCAGCATTACGACGATGTTCCTCCTCGATCTCCTTATTCCTCTTTCGGCGGAGGTAGAAGAAGACGCCTCCAATAGCGCCAACAACAGCAACTACAGCAACGACGACACCGCCCACAATACCGCCAATATTGGCCTTCTTTTCACCCGACGACGTCTCGGACGGAGTTTCGGAATCAGAGGGTCCTAATCGTAGTTAGCATGCAAATCGTCGCAAAATCGGCCGCGGAGTGAGATGATACCAGTTGGAGTCGGCGCTGATGACGAGCTAGTCGATGAAGGGGGGTTGTAAAAGGGAACGTCCACCTCAACTCCTGTGTTGAAGACGGACCAATATGAGCCTGTAGCGATACCACCACCTAAGACAAAAAGTTAGCCCACGTCTAACGCGACCACGGTTCCCATCTCTCGAGACGTACAGGCTTCCTCGCCGTATGCAGGGCACTCATAGTTGCAGTTGGCGTCATTCACGAGAGTGTCCCGAGGGGGGTATGTGAAGCCGCAGAAACAACTCGATCCCTTTACTGCCATAACGGTGGCATTGAGCTTGTTACAAATATTGTTGGCGCAGAATCCACTGGAAACCAGCTTGGCATCGTATCCCTTCGGATCTAACAGTTCGCCGACGGCTTTGAAACATCCTTGACTTTTTAGGGCGTTGACGACGGGCGGCTCTGCTGGTCTCTGAAGATTTTTTCCCTGGACAGCGACAATGGCTGTCGCAAGGACAAGGTAGAGGTTCTTCATATCCAAGGTGTTGGGATTGGAAAAGTTCGGAAATCGTTCAAAACAAGTCGGAAACAGTAACGAATTATCGGGGTTGTAGTCGTTCGAAATCGCGAGGGTGCTATGGTTCGAGTCGGCAGGTCTGATAACACTCTAATAAAGAAAGGATAATGCAAAAAGTGTCGATTTGGAATGGACGACGGGATTCTTCCAGAGACCAAGTCGACCAGGCTTAAAACAGTGACAAATTCAAATAAAAAGGAGAAAAATAAAATAAAAAAGGAGCAAAAAAAAGAACAATGAAATATGAGTCGGCGGTCGTCACGAAAGAATGGTCAGGGTCGAGATGCGAAAGGCAGATCGATACTAGAGTGCCCGAGTTGTTCCCTCGGGGATCGATGGATAGATTTCGTCTTTCAGTGTTGGGCGATGGACAACGACGAGTTCGTGATTGTTCAGTCTCCAGCTGGGTCTAGAGACTGAGTTACCGGTATGTTGACATTTGACAAAGACCAAAGGCGCAGGTCGTCGGTTGCGGTGAAAGAACGGAAGTAAAGCAGTCGATTCAAGGACAATAAAGCGAATGCCGACCAACTTCGTGATGGAATCGTGGTTTAACGAGCGAAGAAATGAGAGCGAGGAGTTGAAAGAGTCACAGGGTGAAGGAGTGTGGGTTGTTTTGTTGGAAAGGGGAAAGCGAGAGGGTGGGAGTCGGAAAGAGGAGAAGGGAGGACCAGAAGGCGAGATTAGACCCCGGCCGATGGAGTACGAAGTGCGGGAGTATCGGGTCCAGCAATGCAGACACGCGCAGGGGGGGAGGGGGTGTGTGTCTCGGGACATCGACCAAGGCCGTGAATGTCTTGCCCTCCAGGACTTGTACGAAGTACCAGGCGATACAACGCACGAAGTATGAAGTGCTAAAGTACCGAGGTACTGCGAACGAAGGACGAAATATGCGTGGAATTTGTGCTTGTTTGGCCCAGGAGTGAATGGTTTATTCATACTGTCCAAGTCTGGCCAATCTTGGCTCGACATTCCGAGTTTTGGCCAATCAAGTCCAACCGCTCTGTCAATCAACCGCGAGGGGATCATCTGGGCAGGCAGGAAAACGTCGTGCAACTGTTGTAACTAGTGTCTCTGTACGAAGCATGGTGACGTTCTCTACGATGTACATCCAGGTACTCGTTTCCGCTTGAGAATTGAAAGTGTGAGGGCCACGAGAAAGCATGGAGACACCACGGGGTTAATCGTCGAATGCGAGTTAGTTTATTGGCGCTTCTTTGTCTTCAAGATCGGCTTCATCATGTGCGGCCGAGAGTTTCTGCCAGTAGTGATATAAATTAGATTCAAAATTTCCCTCTCAGGAAATAATTCAACAACTTTGTATGAACTTGGTGAGAGACATCGAATTCACTCTTCCGAAGTACAGAGAGTGGACAAGTACCAAGTTCAATCTGCACCTTCCAAGCTAGGAAACAGGGGAATAACCAGGAACGCAAGATTAGGGGGCAAGGGGGTGCGAGATTATGGCGCCGATCCCTTGTCAATCAACAACCTGGGCGCATAATTGTGGTGTGGCCGACTAATACTGTGTGTTTGCACCGCTCCTCCATCGAGTCCATCATACGAAGTATTCACCAAGAAGGAAACCTGTGGAAGAAGTACTTCATCCACAGTCTCTCCACAGGGTAATGGAAAGGTATCTTCAGCTAAATTGGCGAATTACTCGATTGTTCCACAGAGGAACCCATTTTTACTTGGCTTCGTCCAAGCTGTTTAATCATGGAATGAGGCTCTCTTCAATTGCTTCCCCTTCCTGTTCAAGACCTGGATCCTAACGAAGGAAGCGGACGGGGCTTCTTACACATACATGGTGGAAGCTGCGTGCTTGAACGGATGCCAATCACCAGAACCTTCGCGGCGACAGAGTCGTGCACAAAATGGTGGATGAAGGGAAGCTGCCAAGGTGACCAGCGCTCATCGGGATTCCTCACTAGGTTAATAGCATTTTTGCGGTGCAGTTAGTGTAAAATGTTCAACATCATTGATAGAACGAGCGAACGTCTTTCCTGCCAACTTCCACCACACCGCACTATTTCGTGCGAAGTACAAGTTCGTACACTACTTCGTACCATTCCAGTTGGTCCAAGCCAGTAAGGGCCTGCGAGACTCCGCTACAAACCCCACCCTAATTTCCATAAGCGACTCCACACAAATTTCTGACAAATCGATGGCAGACGAAGGTATTATGTGCCGTTTGTACTCCACCAACCCAAGAAGAATACGAGTACCAAGTTGTGGATGGTGATGCAAGTACCTACATAGTACACTGGCATACTATATAATATAGCTTGGGACCTCCCCTACGTGTTCGCGAGGTGAGTCCGTCCCAGCTGATCTTTTTAGTGTGCATTGCATCATGCGGCTTCCTTCGCTCTGAAGCAGATACGATATTGAGAATATAAGCCGCAAGATGTTGGAGAGACGGGCGGCAGAGTTGGAATTTCGGACTCGTCAGGGCGGTTTTCTCACTAGCGGGTGCTTCAGTCCCTCCAACGGCTGCTATCAGATGTCGACTGCGATGACCTCAGTTTTTGCCTCGGTGCTGGCACCGGCAGAATCGCCTTGCCTAATTACGAAGTATCTCCATCCCGCCTGGCGTGCCATTCCCCCTCCCTTTTCCAACAAAGTCCAGGAGACCTGTGCACTTGCCATCGGTTGAATGGTGCATACCCATTCCGCACTCTTGGTTCAATCAACGGTGCCAGGTATCCGGTTCCCCATACAGATTAACTGCTATCAAGGGGCCGACGAAGGAAGTCTTCCTCGAACTGAAGGGAATTGCGAGTGTAAGTTAAGAATTTGTACATGCCGAGACTGAGACCAACCTTGTGCATAAGTGAGCACAACTGCACAGGGTCACCCCTCCAACCGCGAAACCGCTGGGCTGGTCTGGGAAACACACAAAGCGACCAAAAGCTATCATCACCTGTTCACATGGACCTTCAAAACTGTCGATTTACCATTCCACCATCCTTCGTACTTCGAGCTGTTTCTCGCCGAGGCCGACTCTGGTGCGACAAAGGGAACTTGTGTTGTGCACAAGTGCACAACTCAAATTGTTACAGCTCCAAATAACTTGTTCGAGTTTGCTGAGTAATAAATCACCCTCCTTCACCCTCCAGTGTCTTGAGAACTTCAACTTGAAAGATGCATCCACCCCCACTAGCCTTGGCCGTGAGCCAAGTGGGACGAGGTAGTGAAACTTCGTTCCTTGCTCTGCAACCTTGCGATGCCGTTTCGGTGCCTTACCTCAGCACTGCCTCGTTTGGGGTTACATAACTTGCATCATCAGTTGTGCTGGGCGTCCAGGCCATCCCGTGTACTTCCCTGTTGTCCTTGGGAGTGTACTCGTATCGAGTACCTGGACGGGACGATTGCCAGTAAGGCAATCAATAGTCTCTGGACCCGCATTCGAAGAGATCTAGGGTACCTTTCCATAAGAATTCCTTCGCGTGGGGACTGACGTGTACGCTCCACACTCTCACATGGAGATGCTTGTCACACCTCCAACGGAAGTTCTCAAATCGATTAAATCCCGTCTTTTACCACCCCAGAACGTGGAATGTTGTCCAAGACCTCGTACTTCGTAAGAGTATGCCGTACTCGTTCGAACCTCGTATCCTCCATTCCGTGGCTTGCCAACTGCCAGGTCGGTCATTCCAGGAACACAGTAGTATTTTGTCTGAGCCCAGTGGTGGGGCGAGCAATTGTGAGGCGGTCTCTCTCTCAGCTCGCGGTCAGGGGTCGACAGAGCTGACCCGGGTACCACTCCCCTTGGCAATATCTTGGTAGGCCTTCATCGGATCGGTTCCTGCATGTTCGTTGAAGATTGTCCTGATAATATACTTGTCCCTGGAGAGGTCGGAAGTAAGTGGCATTAAACTATTACTTCGTACTTTGTAGAAGGAAATATGGAAGACGAGCATCGGGCAGACACCTGGCTCTGCTTGGGGTTCCTAGTTCCTGACAGGACGGGGTATTTTCCGATCTTTCTGAATCAGACAGAAACCTCAATGTTCGTTGGGAATAAAGAGGATTCTCTAGAAAGGTATGAGAGGGAACGTGGAGCCATCTATAATTAGGAACGGTCTGAACCGATGTCTTCCATCAAGTCTCAATTCAACACCACAAGAAAAGAGAGAAAAAGGTTGTGGATCTGACCAGATTGATTTGGAAACGGGCAATAATACAACTCAAATCCCAGATCCATGTCGAGGCTGTGCAGCCCTTTGTTTATCCAACGCGCAACGTTCTGCCCGTCATTCTTTCTCCCAATATTTCGTATTAAGACGGACGTGAAGATCCTTGACTGCTGCTTTTCGTCTTCTGAATCTCTGGAGAAGGGACATTTGAGGTTCGAGGTTGCCATAAACAAGTCCGATAACCTCAGCTGAGAGACGGACTTAGAAATCGCTTAGACAGGTCCCATTAGTGAGTGGGCTTTCTTGCCCCTGCATTGGATTTTAGGAATTAGTACCTGCGCTAGGCTGGTCGTAACTCTCAAGCTCCGGTTTTTGGATTCAGGTACGGCTTGGGCGGGATACTATCTCTTTCCTACGAAGTCGGCATCGGCAACTCGATGCGAGAAAGCGTCAAGTCGCCCAACAGAGTAACCATTCCTCCCTCGTACGAAGCCCATTGAATCATCTCACAACTCGATCGGCCGGGCGGTTCCTCGACAGCAGAAATGGATGTACTCCGTACGAGGAAGGATTCTGATTACCAACAAACGAAAGCAATCCTTTCGAATACTTCGTATGCACCTTGACCGCCCAGATCAGCTCAATATCGAAAGTAAACACACGCTCCACTCTCGCCCAGATTCGGTGGCGTCTTGCTCATCGGCCCAAACCAATCTGCGAGTATTATGGATACGAAGTAAATGGCCGAGCTTGCTCTTAAGGCTGGTACGAAGTAAGGCGTGCGTGTGTGTATTCGAACATCCAGGGCGTGCGTGCCAATTCGACCCAACTCAGCCCAACTCAAAAAGCAGGTGGAGATGTCGTGCAACCTATCACCACCCCTCGGAAGTCAGTGTGCGCCCTAGATGGGAGTGCGCCAGTGTCCGAGGAAACTGGGCCATGAGCAGTAAGCACTCCAAAAATGAAGCGCGTTTTGTACGCATCACTATCACTGCTTTTGTCTTACAATTGTGCGCTCGTTGCTTTGGAGACCATTGCCTGTTGCAGTTCGAGATGTGTGAGGTGGCTCTCAAACTTTCCAGGATAGATATATTAATCCGATAAGTTTCAGCCCCTGGGAACACCTTGAGACACGCACCGTGGTATCGGATCCAGACTTGGTCTCACGCTTGAAGCCCGAATTAAGTTTGTACGAATATTTGACTGATAAGGCGGTCAGGACTGCTGTCGTCTAGAAGTGGAGGAACTTTCTAAAGTCTCGGTGTGCCACCTCCAGGCACTGTATCACCCGATGCTTGTTTTGGAAGAAGGTTTGTGTGTAAGGCCAATAGATATAAATATTTTACGCCCGCCCGGCCACAAGTTTCCACAATCACCATTCGGCCATTCGTCCATTCATGAGTTCATGAGTTCATGTAGGAATCATCTGCCACCATCTGCATGGAAATCATGATAGATTTGCTGGATTTCCCCCAATAGCTAGAAGTAGACCGCACCTTCTGCATTATCAAGGAATTTTGTAGTACCGGGGTCGAACGACCTCTGAGGCAGCAGCGACCTGTGAGACCTTGCGTGCTTACGCCTACTGATTGCACCTGCCCGCTGCTTCGAGACGGCAACAGTCGCGCTCAACAGTCGCGCTCACCGTTCTGTCGATCTGACGCGAGGCTTCTCTCCTCTAATCATGAAATTCCTCTGGTCCATCTCGTAATTGACCTTGATCCTCATTTCTCCACCACTGGTTCCGCAACAAACAAACAAACGCCCACAGTATCGACGCAATCTCAAATCCAACATGGTTCGAATCTTGGGCGGGCTTGGCGTTCTAGCTTTGGCTTGCGTCTCCAGCCTTGGCTGGGCTTCCACGGCGGGTGCTTCGGGAACTGGCGTGCAGAATATTGCCATTATCGGTAAGTTGGCATTGCTTTCTCACCATCGTTATTTCATTATTTCTATCTGTACAATTCAATATAGAGTAGTTTTCTTCTCCCTTTCTTCTGAGATGGATGTAAAGAGCATAGGGTGATGCATGTGCCTTGATTGTTTGGCCCCAATGAAGAGGAAATGAATGCAAGGGGGGACTTTGTAGATATCACCAGACCCCCAGACACAGGCATCGATAAGGCATCATCTAACCCCTTCTTTCTAGGAGCTGGAGCAGCTGGATCATCAGCTGCATACCATTTGCGGCAGTTTGCAGATGAGGAGGGTGTCTCAATCAACATTACGATTTTCGAGAGCAACAAACAGGCTGGAGGTCGAACCCTCACAGTGGATGCATTTGATGACCCTCTGCAGCCTGTTGAGCTTGGAGCATCCATCTTTATCCCTGCCAACACCATTCTGTATGATGCTGTCTCTGAGTTTGGCCTCAATGTCATTGGCACTAGAGATGTCGAGGGCAGTCTGGTAGTCTGGGATGGAGAATCATTTCGCTTTGAGCAGAGTAATAACTCGTGGTGGAGCCTCGTGAAGCTGATTTGGAAGTACGGCCTGGCACCCTACAAAACGAAGAAGCTCGTCGACTCGACGGTTGCGCGGTTCCTCGAAATTTACAATGCGCCGCACTTCCCATTCAAGTCGCTCACGCAGGTGGCCATCGACCTTGACCTGGTCAAGTTGACCGGCGTGACCGGAGAACAATTCTATGAGGATAGCGGTGTACGTTCACTTCCTTTTACCTGATCCTTCTAGGCAATGTGCTAATGCCACAGTTCCGAGCAGATCGCCTCGTTATTTGCCCAGGACATCATCCAGGCCGCTACGAGGGTCAACTACGCTACCAACCTGGCCCACATTCACGGTCTTGAGGCTGCAGTCTCGATGGCTCCGGAGGGCGCTATGCAGGTTTGGGGGGGAAACTGGCTCATCTTTGCTAACATGGTTAAAGCCAGCTCCGCAGGTTTTCTGCCGAAAGTGACCGTCACGTCGCTGCGACTAGTGAAGTCAGCGACCAGTGATGATAGCGCCTCGAAATTCACCGTCTCAACGAAGGAGACGGGGTCCTCAGGCCCCGGTGAGGCATACCCCATTACGTTCGACAAGGTCGTGGTGGCAACACCGTGGCAGTATAGCGGTATCGAAGCTCCCGAGGATCTGATCCAACCTGCCATCGATGAAATCCCTTATGTCCAGCTCCACGTCACTCTTTTTACATCGCCCCTCAAGCTCTCTCCCGGCTTCTTTAGCCTTCCGCCCGAGTCCAAAGCACCTGTAACCGTGCTGACTACACTCCACGCTGACGACAAGGCCGAGCCTGGTTCAGGTGCTGCCGGCAAGGCTGGAGTCTTTTCAATCAGCACTCTTCGGACAGTCTTGAATCCCAAGACGGATCAGGAGGAATATTTGTACAAGGTCTTCTCGCCCAAAGTCTTGGACGTTTCGTTCCTTTCAAGGCTCCTAGGTGTTGATAT
The DNA here is from genome assembly GCA_034774675.1 of Scedosporium minutisporum. Taxonomy (NCBI): domain Eukaryota; kingdom Fungi; phylum Ascomycota; class Sordariomycetes; order Microascales; family Microascaceae; genus Scedosporium; species Scedosporium minutisporum. The sequence continues at coordinate 22,450 of SJVG01000428.1, forward strand.
TCCCGACACCTTTACGGGAGCGATCAACGCGGACAACGTTGAGCCTATTTCGTGGTATTACCCCCACGTCTTCAACTCTTATCCTATCGAATTCCCTCGCGTAACATTCCAGGACCCCGTCCTCGGTGATGGTCTATACTATACGTCCGGTATTGAGAGCTTCATCTCTACCATGGAAACGAGCGCGTTGATGGGCAAGAATGTTGCGAAGCTTATCGTGGATGAGCTGGCGGCGCCCGAAGTCCCGCAAGAGGCGAAGCACACGACGACAAAAACGGGATCGCCACGGTTCGAAGCTGCACCTAAGGCAGATGAGCTCTGAGTGTGGGGTGTCCCCGGTTCATCGCGACGTCACTGACATGCGGAAGGACATGAGAAGAAATTTAACCTGTTGCAGCAGGATGAAGCTGCAAATGCTAGGTTGCATATTGGGCAGCATATAACCGCCGGCGAAGCTATCAGATGCTGATGGCATCGATCTCGATTTTGTTTTCTTTTTTTCTCTGTTTTTCTGCCTTTCTTATCTTTTTTCTTTTATTTCCGCCTTCTTTCATTTTTATCTTCTTTTTAGGCACCCGCTTGCGATTGTTCAAATACTTCGTTTGTTTCGCCTCTTTCAGGGCGGCGATTCAGCAGAAAATGCAATGTTATTGATGTTCATTACTTCCAGTTTTGTGCTCAGCCTAAAATTCTAAAGTTCTAATTGTGCAGTGCACATGTAAACAGCCTCTTCCCGTTGCCACGGTTCCAAGTGTGGCGAGGTAATCTATATTGTGGCTAGTGTTGGCCACAACCTAAATATTTGTGCAATGTAGCAAGGCACCAGCCTCAACTGCCCCTCCTTGTTATGACGTGCATTGATCCCTTCTCTTTTGTTCAGAGGCACAACTCACTGCTACCAACCAAGATTGAGGAAAGAACACTGATATTCTCATTCCTTTTGATTTTCTTTTCTTTTCTTTTTCATTCTTGCAGAATAAAAAGGTGAAGCGCCACTGCTGCCGCCGGAATCTGGAGAGCTCTCTTCTAAGCCGAACCTCTGCCTGAAGTCTTTCTGCCTAGACTTTTCCCACGCTATAAATGGGTCGAGTTATCTTGTACCTTCTAGCAACCTGACCCACCCGCGAACTCGCAAACAACACAACCTCAACTTCCATTCATCACCAATAGCGCAAACCGCTGACCCGAGAGGGGCAAGAAAAAAAATTTTTCGATAAGCCTGCGAAACAGATCGGGGCTATGTTTGTGCTTAAGAACGGTAAGTGACGCCGGCGATCGCTCTTCCCGTCCCCCTTGTCTTTTTGAGAATCCCGATTCCAGGTTCTCGGCGCGGGGCAAATTTAAGCTGCATCCTGTTCATGATGCCACCCTGCAGCCTCGCTCTCACTTTCCATACATTTGATTCCCTCTCCTTTGTGACTGCCTCGAGAACTAACATTTTCCCCCCTCGCGATTTCCAGTCGGCAAGTTTATTTTCGGCTCTAGCAGTAGCCAGGAGGTTCTTATCGAGCTCCCTCAAGGCCAGCTTTACCTCGTTCGACCGAACTCACCCAAGGGCTACTCCGAGCTCATCTTCAAGGACTCGGCCGTCCGTATCCGAAGGACCGCCCAAGATTTCCAGTACCAGCTCGTCGTCCAGCGTGTTTACGAAGAAGGAGAAGCCGAGCTTTTGGCCGAAGAGGAAGGCGACGACGCGGAAATCGACGCCCTCGCCGCCGAAGGAGACGAGAAGACTTTCCTACTTGACGAAGCCCTACACTTCCGGGTCGAGAGCCGCGAGGGTTCCGAAAAGGTTCTTGCCTGGAGGGATTTGAGTGGAGACACTGGTGACGTCTACGAATTCGTCTGCGACCGCTCGGTTTCATCGTCCCAGGCGGACGACTTCCTCCTCATTGCCCAGCAGTGCCAGTACGAGCGCAAGTACCGAAAGCCCCATACCACGGCATCTGACGAAGACCTTGAGCAATTCATCTTCGAGGACGAGCAGCCGATCCCCCCCGCGAGCCCTATTCATAGTCCCGTCTTGACGAGATCGATTGATTCATTTGACGCCATGGCTACACCGAAGCGGGTAGTTAGCGCCAATACCAGTGCGAAGAGAGACGCCACTCCCGTTATTGCCACCCCGGAGAAGCTCGACGCGCAGACACCTCCCAGGTCCGCGGGGCCACCCAAAGCTCTCGAGACATATGCCGTGGAGAACGCCGAGTTGCACTTTTACGATTTCCCGTCCGGATCATTCGTCAGCCAGGATGAGTCTGTGACTTGCACCGTCATCGAAACCGGCCGGTGGGAGTACTGGATGCAGGTAGATGGCAAGGATAAGTCCTGGCTCGGCATCCCGATTACCGCCGATGTCAATCCGGTGTTCAATTTTGAATACCTCTCCTTCATCTTCAACCAGTTCACGCCTGACGGTCAGGCCTTCTCCTGGCTCCTCCGCTTCAAAGATCAGGCCACATTGGAGCGATTCCAGGAGGCAGTTCTCCGTTGTCTATGGGAGCAGCTGAACCAGATGAAATGGGAAAAGATCAAGGAGAAGGACCGCGAGTATATTGCGGAGGCTTTTGCCGACCTCGCTATGGAGGATGCTGAGGCAGAGGAGGCGGAGGAGGAGGAAGAAGAAGAGGAGGAAGAATCCGAACCCGAAGAGGATAGGAGGCCTCGAAGCGAGCACTATGACAGCGACGAAGAGCAAGACGATACCGAGACGGTCGAGGATGACGGCAACATCAACTCCCAGCTCGCCGTCGGTTACAAGCACGACAGGTCGTTTGTTGTTCGTGGGTCCAAGATTGGCGTTTTCAAGCACACGCCTAACAACAACCTCGAGTTCTCGACGAATATTTCCAAGGTCGAAACCCCCAAGGGCAAGCTCTTTAGTCCGAAGAAGGTTATGCTTCACAACGAGGATCAAGATATGATCCTGCAGCATAGCGGTGAGCCGAACAAACTTTACCGCATGGATCTAGAGTATGGCAAGGTGGTTGACGAGTGGAATATCCATGATGACATCCCTGTCTCCGCTTTCGCGCCGGACAAGAAGTTCTCTCAAATGACGAGCGAACCCACGTTCCTCGGTATCTCGCACAATGCTCTCTACCGAATCGATCCTCGCCTTGCGGACAACAAGCTGGTTGACACCCAGCTCAAGCAGTACGCTTCCAAGAACGACTTCTCGGCACTAGCTGCGACGGAGAAGGGCCACATTGCTGTCGCCAGCAACAAGGGCGATATCCGCCTGTTCGATCGCCTAGGCATCAACGCCAAGACGCACATTCCCGCCCTGGGCGAGGCAATCATCGGCCTCGACGTGTCGGCCGACGGTCGATGGGTCCTGGCCACGTGCAGGACCTACCTCCTCCTGGTCGACGCGCTGCAAAAGTCGGGCAAGAACGAGGGCAAGCTCGGATTCGAGAAGTCGTTCGCCGCCGACGCCAAGCCCCAGCCTCGCCGGTTGGCGCTGACGCCCGAGCACGTGGCGCAGTTCGCGTACGAGACGGGACAGGGCGTGTCCTTCACGCCGGCCAAGTTCAACGCGGGAACCAACTCGGAGGAGACGAGCATCATCACGGCCACGGGCCCGTACATTATCGAGTGGAACCTCAAGAAGATCCTTCGGGGCGGCAAGGCCCCCTACATGATCAAGCGGTATACCGAGGACGTCAAGGCCGACGACTTCAAGTTCGGCACGGACAAGAACGTCATCGTGGCGCTGCCCAACGAGGTCAATATGGTGGGCAAGCAGAGCTTGAAGAAGCCGACGCGAGAGAGCATCGCGGGCGGATTTCAGCGGTTGAGCACGCCGCGGCGGAGCACGGGGGTTCGGGGAAGTGCGAGGTTTAGGCTCGATCGGGAGGATGTGGTGGATTCGCCTTACTAAAGGGCGTAGAAGGGAAATGGGTTTATGAATGGGTGTTTATCTTCCTCCCCTTCTTCCTTTTCTTTCCCCCCTTCTTATTTTTACCGCTCCGTTTAATACTTTTCAAGAGTTTTGATTGCTTTGTTCGGGCGACGGATGGTTCTCGTGTTACCCAAGGAGTTTGTTTGACTTGATACTTTGCGTGTGTAAGGAGCGCTTTTTCTGGTGTTGATCCCCCCCTACAGAGATTCCAACTTTTATTCTTCTATTCTCAGTAGTTTATCACTACACAAGTGTTCCAGATGATCCTGGGCCTTTCTCCTTTTTCTTTTCCTTTGGTTGGGTTGTGACTATGAGTAGAATGGGAAGAGTGACAAGCTGGCTAGGTTATCCGTATTCTCCTTCGTGCTTTACCTTCTTTTCACCTTTGCCCTCTCTCGATTCTCCAGTTTCTGAGAGCTTGAGAGACTGACTCCCCCGAGAGAACCGCACTTGTACCGAGGTAGTTTACTAGTAGATAGCGACACAATAGAATGAATCTTCGAGGTTTCATCGGATCAGTTTATGGTTGTTAACGTATTATCTGGAGATTTAAACTTGAAACCCCGGTGTCTTTGATTTTTTGTCCCAGAACCAGGTCCCTGGGAATTTTAATGTCTGTCCTCGCTGATCGACGACCAGGATTTTCATGCATGGATGCCACTTCAATGTTGGGTTGAGTTCAACTGTCGGCACTTGAGTCCGCAGCCAGCCAATTAAGATTGTAATCTGCGCCTTCCCTCCCCTGTAGGAAGCACTGAAAGTGGGGACCTTCTGGACCCCAGAACTTGGAGCTCGACGCGTCTTGATCAAAGCTACTAGCTTGACGCGCTTACACGAGTCTCGCGACCTAGAGCTTTCTTCACTAAGTAGACCTTTTTCCCTTTCTCTTTCTTCTTTTCTCATTATGGAAAATTTCCTGGTATAGTGGTTGCATGCTGCCTCTTTGCATCAATCTCAAGACTGGGTTTGCTTCACGGTCTTGGATCACTATTGTAACCCACATTATCGCACTCTGCTGCCCCTCCTCAATGTCGCGCCGCCCTGGAGTTGAGAGAGATACAGATACGAAGTCAAGATGAGCAGGGCTAGAAAGGTGTGGAAGATAAGGAAGGACCATCTCCTTCGCATCGCGGGGATATGGAGGACAAACCACGAATCTCGGAGCGAGGATAGACGGCATGCGAAGAAAGTGTCGGGAGATGGTCCCCACACCATGAACAACGGCAGGCAACCTTCGAAGCAGAAGAAGAAGAATCGGGATCAGCCTAGGGAGGACGTGAAAATCGACGAGGCCATCCCGAAACAATCAAACCATGAAGATGGCGAGGCGAACTCAGTTGTCAATGAGGTGGTTGAGGAACCCAAGAGCCTCGAGGAGCTGGTTAGAGGTCGGATGCAGGACATACTTTCGAGGCCTGGAGTCGCACAGGTCACGGTTAACCTTGTAGAGAGCGGCGTGGAGAGGAAGATCCTGTTGAAAAGGCCTTCGCAGTCGGAGATTGAAGGGTCTGTGGTCGAGAGAACGGATGAAGATGGAAACCATTACAAGGTGAGCAATTTCCCCGTTGTGATGCGGACCTGACCCGTGTAATACCATTGAATGAACTTACTAACAGAGATGAGATTTTTAAGAAGAGAAAACGGCACAAGAGGAGCCAAGAAACGCCTGAAAAGGATGAGGCCCCAGAACAAATCATCACCCAATCCGAACCCGAATTACCTGCTCCATCGACAGAGCTAGACCTGGGTCCGGGTCCATCCAACCTCCCTTCTACCGACCTTCCATCCGAACCTCCATCCCTCACAACCGGACCTTCGTCTCCACCACTGGAGGTCGTCCAAGAAACACAACTAAGCCTGCTTTTGGGAGCACAAGCGGCGGCAGGAACTCGAAAGCAACCCCTACCAAGATACGTCGAGATCGCCGACTCGCAGTCCTCCATGAGTTCGCTTCCCGACCCGATCAACTATCGATATCCCATCGACCCGAAAGACTCGGAACGCGATGTGGCCGCCACCACCCATGGGCTACCAGTCAACTTTTTTGATTCCCGCCCAAGCCCCGTGCTCGGCGACTACTCGGACCCCGTCAGCGAGGTGTTCCCGAGCAAGAGCGGAGAAAAGGCTCTGACGGCTGTTGAACCTAAACTACAACTTTCGCGAGAGTATGACTCGAGCATTCACTTCGACCGGTCCCAGACTTCGCAGCTACCGACACCAGCTCCTGAATCCGCGCGGTCAGAGACTGAAAAAGTTAGTGTTTCTCCGCCGAGGCGTCCCCGTGATCCGTATGAGCTTGATTTCTCCACGCCCCGACGACCGACGCCTTCGTCAAGGAGATCCACTGGTGGTAAAATTCGGCCGCCAGGTTTTGGTTCAGGTCATGTTAGCCGCAATACAAAAGAGCAAGAAAAGAAAGAAGTAACGACACCTTTGAACGTGACTGCCAAGACACTAGCTACAATTTGCTCGGAAGTTAAGGGGCTGCCAGTCGTCAGCGAGGAAGAACTGGCGTCGATATTCTCGGACGGAGAGATCGATTTCGACGAGTTCTTGGTTCCCACCCCACGGAACGAAAGCCTTCCTCCCGTCCAAGTGACTCCGCGTCTTCCCCTGGACAAGACGAAGAAGAAATTGACGTTCAAAACGCCGAGACGAAATGACGAGGAGTACTTGTCGGACGATAATAGCCTCACGGGGCTGATGTCGACGCCGTTGAAGGATTACGGGAGGGAGACGCCGTTTATCAAGACGACGCCAAGGGCGGGTCTGATTTCGAGGCAGCCAGAGATGACGAAGAAGCCGAAAATTATTACGTATACTCGGAAATCGACTCGTGCGAGTAGTAGAGGAAAGGTAGTGGGTGTGCTCAAGACGTCTACGAGTCCGGATGCCACGTGGCAGGGGGAATTCGATAAGACGCCTGCACGTAATAGCGATATCGAAAATGAGGAGGCGTCGCCGGAGCTTCCGCCATTGCCTCGTCCGATTCCTGATCAGAAAGCAGACGTGCGCAGAACGTGTCTCACTACTCCAGTCCCTCAGAGTCGGCACGTCGAGGAGACACCCACGCCTGTCATGAGCGTTGCTGCTACGCAGAAACCTAGCCGCCAGACCAAACCGGCCGTGACGACCCAGATCTCTCCGGAGGATCTTCCGTCTACAAGTGGCAGCTCTTCGAAGAACTCGACAAGTTCGTGGACGGGGCCGGTTTCCTGTACGCCTATACCTGTGCTGAAACCTTGGCTTGCGGTGCAGATGGCTCGCAATACCACCGCCATCACCACAACACCCACCACTAAGACCACTACGGCCACTAAGACCACTACCACCACTACCACCACAGCCGCCTCCCAGTCCTCCTCCAACATGCCTCCGCTCACTCGGAGCGCTTCCGCAGCAACGTCTGCTCCAAAGCCTGCTGCTTCTCCTAAACGTGGTCCGACAAAACAGACACCTGTTCCGCCCGCTCGGGGAAGTTCCGGACCGCCATCTAATCCAACTCCTGCTGCTACCAAGGGAGGTCCTGTAAAACAGACACCCGTGCCGTTGCCGCCTTATATCAGGGCTCTGACCCGGTCGGGATGAAGAGTCCGTGGAACTGGTTGAGCAGCACCTGAAGGGAAAGGCGATTGTATTGACTCGTCGATGTATATGACGAGGGGGAGAAAAACTAGGCGTATTCGGAGACTTGTTTGTTTAGCATATACCCACCACCCGTTTGGCGGAGTTTTAATTGTTGGATTTGAGTGTTTGAAACTTGTTAGATTATTTAGATTCTTGTTGGGTGGCATATCTCAGCCGTTTTTGTACAGTCTGTTCCGAGTACTTATCATCACCTCGTCGAAAGAAAGCGAGACCAGCATATCAAGATTGAGGAGTTCAAAGTTCTTTTGAATTAAACAAAAACTTGTGACTATCAAAATCTTATTCAAAAATACGACATCCCCCACGCCAGCGGCCCCGTTTCCCATCTACTCCTTCCAAGCCCTATACACGATCCTACACCCGTACGTCTCCCCCTTCTTCAACAAAACCATCCCCTTCCATTCGGGCACATTACAAGCATTAACCCACCGACTCGGCTCAACACAAAACCCGCTCCTCTTCCCCCTAGCAGGCGCGCCCTCAACAGCAGGCACCTCGATATACTTCCCCGTATAAAACTGGAAAGCGGGTTCGGTGGAGAGGACCTCGAGGTGGATTCCCGTCTTGGGATGGTGCGCCGAGACGTGGAGGGCGAGGGGGCATGCATCGCGGGTGTCGAGGGGCACGGAGGCCGGGTCGGGGTTCGCGATGAAGCAGTCGTCGATGTCCGGGTCGACGGGGCCGAGGGTGAAGGGTTCGTTGGGGGTGATGGAGGG
>SJVG01000429.1:0-30713 GCA_034774675.1 Scedosporium minutisporum
CCCATGAAGACAATGGCGACAGTAGCAAAAGTGGTCAGCTTGGCAAGCTTAGCAATACGAAGACGAAGAAGAGGCATTATGGGATTAAGCACGGCCAAAAGTGACAAAGCGAGGGAAATGGGGAACTTATGGAGAGTGGAGACTTTAACAACACGTCTGAGGGAAATTGTGTAATGGTATCGGGCTATGTACCGACCTAAGGGGTCACGATGCTTCAAACACCAATTTCAAGAACAAGTATATTGAACAGACTTCGACTAACTAAACTCCAAAAGTCTCCGTGTGCTTCCCTTTTTCATTCAGCCCTAACCGCTCCTTTGGTATAACATCGGCTGATCCATGATCCGTCCCGGGGTAGTCTCTATCGTGACTCCGGCCGGTCTCCACAGCGTCTCCGTACGGCTCTGGTACTTCCACATTCCGGTCCCATAGTAGTCCCTCTTACACTTTGTTGGCGTCCCGTTTGTTGACAGTGTTCGATCTACTGTAGTTGCAACGGTCATCCTCTTCTTCTTCTTCCCACTCGTACAGTTCGTACACAGTTCCGTATCGATCCCTGAGAGGCTTGAGGCTTGCAACGTAGCCCCCTCTCTGTTTTTCTGCTCCAACGTATTGGCGTTCTGTTACTGGGTGCTTGTAGTAATTTGCTGCATCGTTATCAATCCGAACAATCAAGAAGCTGAAGAATATGATGCACTTAGTTGAATGCCTGTTCAAAGAAATCACGCATACTTCAGAAGCCGCTTGAATTTGAGAGGGATTTCTTTCGGGTCAGTGTATGAGACGAGTCTAGAATACGATTTAAGTTAATAGGTAGATGTATACCCGCCCAACGGCGTCCTCTATGCGTGAATTGCAATATGGTGCAGTTACCGCCTGTCGTGTATTTCTTCCCGGACAGACCCTCGAACCACCCACCCCTTCTCCTTAGTTCTGATAGTTCGTCCCCGAACCGTGGAAACTAGTGAGGCTCAAGTCGCTGTCTTCCCACCATTGTCCATCGGCCATTACCTACGTTCACATCATATATCAGCCCAAGCCAGCACTAGTCCATCCCCGTCGCCTTCCTAGTACCACGAGCCCGTGGTGCTCATCTCTTCTTTAGCAGTATATTAAAGTCGTCAATTTCAGCAAACCACATAGATCTCATAGGCAATTCATTCTCAGGATTAACCAGCTGTACGTCATAACGATCAAGGATCTAAGAGACGAATTTGTACAATTCGAATAACGCGAGATTACGACCGATGCATGTGCGAGAGCCGTAACCAAACTGCACCACGGCCCCGTCAGTACCAAATATCCTATTTTATCGCAGCGGACATGCGGGGACTTACGGTAGCTAGATTCTTGTCCATTAACTTGATTTGCTCCTCCGAGTCACCTTCACCCACGATCCAGCGCTCAGGACGCCATTGCTCGGCGTCATCGCCAAATATTGCCTGGCAGCGGTTCTGCGCCAGTGGGCTCATGGATATGGTGGCGGTAGGGCCAATGTAGTGACCTTCGAGCTCAATGCCCTCAGCGGGTGCTAGGCGCGGAAGCTGGTAGACAATGCTGGGGTGCATTCGGGATCCCTCCTTGATACAGGCAGAGAGGAAGGGCAATTCCTTGACGGCAGAGTATGGTAAAGGTTTGTCTGCGGGAAGACCGGAATCGGCGCGGGCTGACTCAATTTCCTTGCACAGCCGTCGGTAGCGCGCCGAATCGTGCAGCAGTGGGCCTAGGGTAGCCTTAATGGCCACTGACGTGGTATCCGCGCCGGCAGCCAGTAAGCTACCAACTTCACCCATGATCTCTGGGATGGTGGCAGGCTGCCCTGTTGGTCCGACCATAGCGACAAAATGGTCCAACATGTCCTCCTTGCTCTGGCGAGGACCCTCCCGCATGCGCTCCAGTATATTATCGACCGACAAGCGTTGAAAGGCCTTGGCATACTCGGTAATTCGAAGGCCCAGACGAGGGGCGATGAACTCTACAACTGAATTGGTAATCCACGAGGTCTGACCGGGTAGGAAACCCAGATTTGCAATCCAGAAGAACGCGCCGTGGATGTTCTCGATAAATCCCGTTGAATCCTTGCCTTCCGCGACGAATCCCATCGGTTGGCCTAAGCATAGCTTTCCCACTACGTCGTACGTGAAAAAGGATGCCCAGTGACTCAAATTGACGGCCTCCCCTGTTTTCGCGAATCCGTCGAAGCGCTCCCATAACGAGTCCATAACCTGCTGCACTTTGGCCTCCATCGATATAACCGAGGACATGCTGTACACAGACGCCACTCGCCGCCTCAGGAAGCTATGCTCCTTCTGATTTGTTGTGCTAAATACCTGTGTTACATACCTCTTGTTAGTGACCAATCTCGCTCCCGTATACCTAATCTTGGCCTGTCGATTTGACTTACCGATGCTGGTGTCTTCTTTCGTGATTTCCTTCCCAGTGCAGACCACGCATCATACCAATTAGTCTGTTTTCAGGATTAGCCACCTCAGGTTTAAAATTATCGTTGTAAGAGTCCCACCCCCCAAAAAAGAAATCCCCGCTGGCTGAACCAGGGTTTGTCCTATTAGAGGTGGTTCAAACCTTTCTTGTTCCCTTTTGGTGGCTGAAGACGGTCTTGGGCAGCTCCGGACTGACGACGCTGACCTCATTGGGGGCCACCCGTACGATTGGGCCATAGCGATGGTGTAACTTGGTGATATCTCGGTGTCATGTGGTCTGGAAATATTTTGTCGACCTCCAGAGTTCCGTCACCCGGGCTAGAAATGGACCGGGCACCTTGCGTAGAGGGTGGAAAAACAGCCGGTGCAGCAGAGTACTCAAGCTGAATATGAAGCTGATCACGGCAATACTCTTGAACGGATAGGAATAGAAGACATTGTTACGGACGAATGTGAGATCCTCCATTGTGGGTCTGTAAATATGTATGGAAAAATTGGCGTGGTCGTGGAGACAGGGAGAGTGAAAAGATCTTAGTAGAGTACATAAGTAAACCAGGGACGACTCGGTGAGGCTGGACTGAAATATTACTGGCAATACCAGTTGGAAAAGCGCACTTTCTAAAGTATAGTGTATGCGCAGCATCAGAACCACAGGTGTCTCAGAGGAACGTACGAATTTAGCGTCCCCGACCACTACGACGGATGAAGCTCCCGCTCGAGAATTCCGGAAATTCTGCGGAGCTGGCCTCGGAAGGCACCTTGAAGGGATGTATGGACGGCAATGCGGGCTTTAGGTTAATCAAGCCTGTGCCAAAGCGTAGAATATATCATATGGCTGCGGCCTCATCATGGACCTGGGATATGTCTGGTGGCGCCGAGATCTCGTACTAATTTTTAGAATCCTGGTATAGATTTATGTCGGGTGGCGCTGATCTCTCGCACCAACGTTTAAACCCCCGGGCACCGGGAGAGGTTTGATTTCACGGCTTGATAACTCCGGCCATCACCGCGGAATGAGCCACGGAAGACGCCGTAACGGCAAAGCAGATAGCAGTTTGATGCTTTTCTGCACATGCACCTGTCTCTCGGACTATCAAACCCATCACGAGCTAAACTTGAGAATTGACTGCTGCCCACCACTTATCATCCAGTTCTTCCCGAGACGCCTATGTCGGCTTAGAAAACCAACTTTCCAGCCCCATTAGCATTTTTGAGACGTGCCTGTCTTCTGTCGCCTCACATAACCCCTACCGCAAACTCTAAGCGACCGCCAACGACCGAGAGGTCTTCCAAATGGACGCACCATCACTCCGGTCAAGCCTGGCGGATTTGACTCACCGGTTTTCTCATCACCAACCCGAATCCTTCTCTGCGTACTTTTCTCTGTTGTCGGCTATGGCATCGTACATGTTACGAAGGGGTACGCTCGGGTGTTGCGGCAGCGTAGACACCTCCCCCCTGGCCCGTTTCCCTGGCCAATTGTTGGCAATCACTTCCAAGTCAGACCGCCGAGGCCCTGGTTGCAACTAGCTGAAATGGCCAAGGAGTACAACAGCCCCATGTTGACCATCTGGTACGGGCACAAGCCTAATATCGTGTGCCACGACATTTGGACCATCTCCGAACTTTGCGACAAGCGAGCAAGCATTTACTCATCTTGACCGCCAATGGTCATGCTTGACGACTCGCGGAGTGCGACCCAAAACGATCAAGCCGTCCTTGCCTACGGAGACCGCTGGCGATACCATCGGCGCCTCACCCACCAAGCCGTGGGATCGCAAGCTGTGCGCGCGCGTACCGACCGTTCCAGCAAGCCGAAATCAAGCTGTTGCTTAGAGATCTTCTCCTCCAGCCAGATAATTACGTCAAAGCCATTGAGCGTTACTCAATCTCTATAGTCTCGTGTATTGGCTTCGGCAGGCGGGTGGATAAACTGGACGACAATGTTGCTGGAGTGGCCCTCAAGTTCATGGAAGGCGTGGATTTGGTCATTCCAGGGGCGTTTATCATGGAATCTATTCCCTGGCTCTTGGACCTTCCGCGGTGGCTCTATCCTGCGGCTTCCGAAATACTGGAGAATGGGAAGAAATTCAGTAGATTTTTCGCTTCGTTAGCTCGGGAGGCATCCCAGTGGGCGAACGGCAACGAAAGCTTCTCGAACCTGCTTTTCAAGGAACGCGAGGCTAAAGGCCTCAAGGACGTCGAGATCTCTTTTCTTACGGGCAACCTGATCGGAGGTGGCGCTGATACGACGTCCAGCACTACAATCACCTTCATCCTTGCCATGTGCGCGTTTCCAGAGGCACAGAAAAAGGCACAGGAGTACGTTGACAACGCTTTGGATGGTCGGATGCCGGATTTTGAGGATGAACCAAGCTTGACCTATATACGGGCCTGCGTCGAGGAGACTCTACGCTGGCGTACCGTCACAATCCTCGGCGGTATTCCCCATTCTTTTATCCAGGACGACATATACCGGGGCTACCGCATCCCCAAGGGTACCTGGATCACAGGAACCATGTGGGCTATCCACCGAAATCCCAAGTGTTACCCAGATCCGGACGTCTTTCGACCAGAGCGATTCACAGAGCGAGAGAAGCAGCCACCATTCCCCACCAAAAAAGGCCATAGCGCATTTGGTTGGGGAAGAAGGCAGTGCAGCGGTCAACCACTGGCTGAGCAAGGCCTGTTCCTCACCTTCGAAAGGCTGCTCTGGGCTTTCGACATGAAGCCTGCGTTAAAACCAGACGTAAGCTACCACTTTCCGAGAACAATTCCATACATACAAAAGCTAATAGTAATTATTTAGGGCACGGAGGAGAAGGTTGACATATTTGCATTCACCGAGTCAGAGAACGTGCGGCCAGAGCCGTTCCGGGTGCGCTTTATCCGACGGAAAGACCGTCAACAGACGATTCTGGAGGAGGCTGAGAAAGCACGGCAGTTCCTGACGAAGTATGATGGCGAGACCAAAGTTGCTATAGAAGCTTTGGAGGCGTAATTCCATCCTCGGAGTCGAAAGAGATCTCCCACCACCTAAGAATTAATGGAGCTACTGCTTTCACTTTCTCTTGTAGAGTTAACTGTCTATGATCTCCATTGATGAAATAGTGCGATGAGGGGGGCCCTATCTACGGGCTTACTCGCGAACAAGAACTACGGTGATTTTATAGGCGGTAGAAGGTGATGAACATGAAGTTTATTAAATCTGGAGGTTATTTATATCTACCGGCATAGCTTTAGATGAGATATAACTAGAATAATTAATCCTAGATATGAAGTATTATAGTGATATTATACGTATTCCTCATCTTTGCTACACATCAGACGCCCACCAGATACTGGCCTGACTTACAAGGCACGCCAATTAGGGTGTAGTGACTGCTTGGTCCGGGGATAGGTTATATGCCAGACACATCAGGGACAGACCGTTTAGGAACTTGTAGCTATGTTTTCATTCTTTGTGGAGGGAGTTTCCTCTTTAACTATAAAGTCACAACATCTAACTTTAGATTCTATCTAGCCGTTGCCCATAAATCTTTAAGATATATTATCCCTGCAGAGGGTCTTCGACCTGTGCCTTAGTCCAAGCCGCCCTAAGAACCTCAACGCGATTGGCAGCGCGAGGTACATACGAAAACGGGAAGCGGGTAGGTTGCGTGTTGAAGCCAATAGTGTAATCGTACTCCGGGACATCAATCTCGCGGCCGCCCTGATCCTTCATCTTGGAGAACTGCCCAGCCCAAAGGATGCGAGCGGTGAGGATGTACAGGGACTTCTCGGCAATATTCATACCGGGACAGATCCGTCGGCCGAAACCAAAGGCAGAATAGTTTTGTAGATTGGGGAAACGGTCGAGTGGCTCACGGTACGTAGGATATTCCGGCTCGAGCCAGCGGAGAGGGTTGTATCGCTCCGGGTCCGGGTAGAGTGCCGCCTCACGATGAATAGCCCATTGGTTGGCATGAACGGTAGAATTAGCAGGGAGAAAGAATCCTTCGTAAATGTCGTCGCGAATTAGCTGATGAGGAACTCCTCCAGCGGTAACAGGCCGCCATCGAAGAACCTCCTTGATAATGGCGCGTACCGCTGGTAGCTGTGGGATGTCACCAAAGTCTGGGAGGCGATCTCCGCAAACGCGGTCCAATTCGTCCCACGCCAAACGTTGCCACTCGGGGTAGAGGGTCATGGCAAGACAGAAGCTCATCATAGCTGCCGCGGTAGTTCCACTACCAGCCTCGAATAGCGTGCCGAGAATGTAAGCGCCCTCGTCATCGCTTAGCTGAAACTTTTCCTGTTGGGCAATAAATTGTGTTGCGAAGCAGTGGGTCGAAGTTCCGTCTTGCACTTTGCTCCGAACCTCGGCCAGTAAATCGCGGAAGAGAGACAGCTCTTCTTCGTGTAGACGCGCTGCATGTGCTTTGAAGGGTGCTAACCAGGTCGGGAGATACTTTAGGGCTGGGATAGTATCCACCAGATACGCTCCTGGGGACGCGATTTGCTCTAGGTTATAGTTGACCTGAATGATCCGCTTGAGCTCCGGTTCCTGGCCCGTTACGATCCTCTTACCATATCCCACACGGAAGATTAGACCTCCCGAGTACTGCTCAAAAAGCTCCTGATACGTCGATGGGTCCTTTATCAGGCCATAAACGGTGCGTGTTGACTCAAGTAATTGTGCGGGTTCGTAGGAGGCTGCGGCAGAAGGCATTGTGACCTGATGCATGAATTTACGGCATCGTCGCCATCGGTCTATCATTTATCCCGATATGTTAGTTTAGGATGAAGACATAGACAGAACTCTCAGATATGATAGGCGCAGGTTCTAGTCTCAAGACTACATTACCTCACTTACCGTTGTAAGGCAGTAGCAGTGGTCGGAGGTTGTCGGAGAGGAGCTCTGCCGCCATAGGAGTCTGCTCACGCGACGAATAGTAGTTGCCTCGTTCCCGCAGTAGATCATTAGCGGCCTTCTCAGTTGAAAGCACGATGTGTTGTCGAGATCCAAGCCGCAGCCCGTAGATATGGCCGAACGTATCAGCCCATTCCTTAAACTTGAGCCATGAGTGTTGCTTAGGTATGTCAGGGAGGTTGCCAACAAGCGGAAAACCTGTGAGATACACTAGTGTTAGCCTGAGATTAGCTTCGCAAGTGGTGTACCAGTTCGAGGTTGGGAGAGGAATTATACTGTTTGCTTTGAGGGTGTTGCTGTTTGCTAGACTAACCTTTAGGGCCTGGCAGGTCCTGAGACCCTGTCGGCTTTCTTTGCCGACGACCTATAGTCAGGGGTAAGAATACCAGAAGTACACCAACAATTAAGGTGCGCCGAAAAGGTGAAAGCCATTGCGTGAGTTGGGTGACCTTGGCGATGACTCCAGCAGGTATATCCAAAGCTGCAGTCATTGTTCAGGATCCCACAAGCGTGGCGAAAACAAAAGGTCAAGCAGACTGACAATAATAATAATAATAATAATAATAAAATTGGTGTCTACTCTGTTCTGTGGGTGAGGTAGGACACGGCACAAGTGGTGGGTTTAAGTTATAACTAGAACCGAGAATATTGGCCAAGATATTTCGGAGTTGGAGATTATCTTCGGAAAAGTCGGCAGAGAGGGAGGACCCCACGTTCGGCAGTTCCGCGGAATGGCAATCTGTAGAAGCGGAACCTGGAACGACAGTGTGCAGCGTGCCTAATTTAACCAGTTAGCGTCTAGGAAATTGTTCACTTCAATGGTACTATAATATCATCGTGCGTGGTAATATTGGCGTACTCGCTAGAACTAGCTACGAACTGCCTTCACTCTTCATCCTCTGCTATCCTGAGCCGAACACGTTCACAGTAGTAGCACCTGTCCCCAGTGACGAAACTAACACCGGCCCTTTAGAACAGGCGTCGATTAATCTTTCAGCTAAAGGAATACCATGGCTGATCATACGGAGCAAAGGCTAAGCGCGGCCTCCGCATTTTTCGAGGCACTTTGTATGAGAGCAAGCCTGTTTGTTAGAACGTGGTGGTGCTGGTATAGATACTAAGCTAATGACTGCTTCACAGGGGATGCCGGAGTCACTCATTGTTTCGTCAACTTGTACGGAATTCCAACCACCAGGACGATTCATGCCATTTCAGGTAGCTGACTCTTTCGTCTGCACGTCATAGGGGAAGTGACCACCCGGCCATGTTGGAAGCTATGGCTAAGGCAAAGGAGGGTTAGTATCACAGATGGTTTGCTTGCTTCTTTATCGTCATAACTTGCTAACTATGCATTTGATGTAGAAAATGCAAAGGACTTTCCGCGCATCATCACTTGCCCGTCTGAAATGGTTGGGCTGTCGGCCGCACTAGGGTTCGCACAAGTCACCGGCCAGCCGGTGCGTACACATATCTGCCCAAGGTCTGGGAAGGAAAGAGCCTAATTAGACTGTTTCCGTACATAGCAATGCGTAATAGTGCACGTTGAGTGTGGCACGCTGGCTATGGGACAGTCGATCCACAACGCTTCCGTCGGCAGAGTTCCGGTTTTGTGCTTCGCTGGCTTGACTCCATACACGCAGGATGGGGAGCTTCTCGGCTCTCGAACTGAGTAAAGAGGACTTGTAACTCTGGTAAATCCGCTTTCTACAAGACGCTGACGTTTCCTCTGTCTCGCAGGTTCATCCACTGGCTGCAGGATGTGCCTGATCAAGCTGCCATCGTGCGCCAGTATTGCCGATACACGGCCGAGATCAAAACCGGGCTCAATATAAAGCAGATGGTTTATCGATCCCTTCAGTTTGCCAAGTCCGATCCCGCCGGACCGGTTTATCTCATGGCTGCGCGAGAGGTTCTTGAACAGGTACGCTACTGTGCAGTTGCTGCTTCTTCATCTCACTTCTAGGGCTGATGTACAATTACCCGAGAATTGCAGACTGTTGATGCTACGCCATCTACAGCCTCGCAGTGGGCTCCACTCTCACGTTGCTTACTGCCTAACTCAGGTAAGTAGTTCAACAACTTATAGGAACGGATCACGAGAGCCGCCCTGAGGTTCAATCCATAATTAACCGCGTGTCAGACATTGAGAGAATTGGCAAGGCTCTAATCAGCGCCAGTCGACCTCTAATCATCACCACGTATTCCGGCCGCAATCCTCGCTGTCCCGTATTGCTGGCAGGCCTCTGTGACCGACTGCCAATCTCCGTCCTAGAAACCGTCGGTTCGGACATGTGTATCCGCAGCGACCATGATGCATACCTTGGTGTCACCGTCAATACACATGACGCAGTCCGGGAAGCAGATGTCATCATTGTGCTGGACTGCGACGTTCCCTGGATACCAGCTAGTGGGAGACCGCGAGAAGGCAAGATATTTCTATCTAAGCTTAGGGATTCCATAGCAAGACTAACATCAATTCTACTCAAGACGCCCAAATCTTCCATATCGACGTTGACCCGCTAAAACAGCAAATGATTGGCACGTTAACGACCCGGCTTGCTGGTGATTCGGGACTTCAATTCTAACCTGTGCAATAATAGTCTTCCATATACCTGCCACTCACAGGTACAGGGCAAGCTCGGAATTAGTCCTTGAGCAGCTGAACGAATACATCGATTCCCAAAGCATCGACCAGTCTGCATACGCAGCCAAATTTAGCGAGCGTCATGCTCAGCATCAAACCTGGAGGACAGCATTGAAGAATCTCGAGGTTCCTACAGTCGGGTCTGTTACGGTGCCTTACCTGACATCTCGATTACGAGGAGTTCTCCCCGAGGAATCAACAATCGTGATCGAGGCCGTGACCAACGCGCTAACTGTAATCCATCATCTTCAACTGACAAAGGTACGTAGACGCGTCAGGTGTAACGTGGGAGATTTGGGGCAAGTTGTGTCTGTCGTTAACCACGTGGTTTAGCCGGGGACTCTGTTTGGAACTGGTGCTGGAGGCTTAGGGTGGATTGGTGGAGCATCTATCGGCGTCAAGCTGGCCAGGCCTCATTCGTTTGTCTGCGGCATGTGAGTGAAATAGAAGCCTACTGACTCCACAGAGCACGGAACTCATTTAACAAATTCGGTCCCATGTAGCGTCGGAGACGGCACGTATCTCTTTTCTCAGATGGAAAGCGCCGCGTGGATTGCTTCGCGTTATAACACGCCTTTTCTTTTGATTGTGCTCAACAATGGCGGGTGGAACGCCCCCAAGGTGTCCGCATTGTTGGTCCATAAAGACGGCCGAACGTCCCGTTCTAGTAGGAAAGGTAAGAGCAGACCACTACGTTTATCTACATGAAGTAATGAAGTACGCTGGTTCTGACGTTTACTCTTTCGCCTAGATGTTAACATTTCATTCGATCCTTCGCCTGATTATCCTGGAATCGCAGCCAGCTCGGGTAAATTTTGGGGAGCCACTATCACCTCGAACGAGGAGGTCGATAAGGTGCTTGGAGAGGCGGTGAATGTTGTCCTCGGTGGGAGGGGAGCGGTTGTCGAAGTACAGTACGTGAGAGCACTTATCATTCTTGGATTCCCCATGACTAGTCACTAATGCATTTGGGAAGTGTACCATCAATCTGGCCTGAGAATTGACCTTACCGTCACATGGTACAGTCCTACTTGACGGCTCCTCTAGCGGTGGAGAGGGGATATCAACTTCAATGATGGTCGCAAAGGCGGCTTCATCTATTCCTCCTACCGGGATATTTCTTAGCTCGAAATCAGAGGCACTGTTTGCAAGGACAATGGTGATCTGGATGAATGAAAAGAGCCCCAGTTCGTACTCCTACAACCAACACGTAAAGGCTTTTCTTGCCCCCTTTCAATCTTCAATTTCTGCTCAACATCAACATGACCCTGTTTCATATCGATATAGTAAGTCCTACTAATACTCGGTGATCATATTGTTGAATCAGTTCGTGACGTGATCCGTCTTTCCTTTTTCGCGCTAGGTAATTATAATATTATTCTTGGTATATAATGGGGAAGTTGAGTCAGGTTCCGGTCATCTCCCGGAGGGACTTCTTTCCATGGCTAGGTTAAACGTATTGCGTAAAAATCACACTAGGAAGATTCTATGAAGACAGTGGACTCTATATAAGATAATTATAGCTACTCCCACTGACATTCCCTACCCCAACCTCAACCCATTCACTGAGTACCTAACAACATCATTGCACATCAATCAAGAGAACATGTGATAGGTAGCCGCTAGTCTTTTGTATCCTTGGCGATTGGGAGGACTGTCATGTATGAATCATCGTTTTTGAAGTTGGAAGACTGGGTGTATGGTCTTATTTTCGAACAAGGAAACCTTTTCTCTCTCTTCTTTTCTTTCTTTTTTTTTTCTTCTTTTTTTTCCCCCCAAGTTTAACGCATTAGTGATTAGGTCACCAGAATACCGAGGTAGAGAGAGGCCAGTTTCTCGAAGTATACAGCGACTGTTGTTTGATGTTCCGTGGCGAAAGGGTAGAGAACCCTGAGCCCGTCGAAGAGTGGTTAAACCCTCCGGCGGTCGCTGGAGCCCTGTTCCGAGCGGGCGAAGGTTCCGCGGGGTCTTCCGCACGCAGACACACACACAGACTCCGACATCCCGAACCACGGAAGAGTGGAGTTAAGATCATAACACAGTACTCAGAGCAATAATATGAAGGCGCCTTGATCGCTCAGCATATGCTGAGCTCCATCTTCGAAAATCGCCAGTTTCGCCAGCGAACTTATCGACATTCATTATTTCGTTTTTACTATCAAGGCCAAGCAACAGCGACGTTCATCATGGCTCCTCTCGAGCTCGGCGGATTGGCTATCCCTTGGACATGAACCCTGCCTCCAGAGGATACTACCAATGTCTCCCTATAATAAGCAGACTCAGCGAACAGATATCTTGCGCAAGGGATGGAAGCAGTCGGGTGATAGGCGCGCTTTGCCATGCGACATCGTCATAGGTAACGGTGGTCTGCGCTAGTTCCGCGGCTGTTTCCGACACTAAGTGATCTTTGCTCAGATATTAGCGCATTCGATACTTATGCTCTCCGGACAGTTCCGAGAACCTTTCCATTAAGGCGACTTACACCGTCTACTAAAGAGAAAACACATTATTGTTGAATGAAGGCCTGGTTCGCAACAACTTGTAATCGTGTTATTACCACTTCCTACGCTTGGAGCAACTCTTCCTATCGATAACAAGATGACAGAGCAAGAACTGTAGAGTACTGGGTTTTCGGAACGTGTCCTGGATAGTAGTTGCCCGGAATATCGAGGCGCGTTGCGCCACTTCTCGGCCGTTGCAGAACGCAAGGCAAAGCTCATCGTCTTTCCAAATCCTGCTAAAGATGTGTCTTTAGCGATACGCTTCGCAGCTCGCTTCGTAGAACCTCTTCACTCTTTTATACGTAAATCTGTTGTATAAGCTGATCCTTTCTTAGAGCTAAATTAGATCTCGGCGTCATGGGGGTGGTGGCAATCATGCCAGAGCAGCGGGCAGCGCTGAAGACGGACTCATTATTGACCTAGAACGTCGAAATGGTGTTGCTGTGAATAATGATGTTAATTAAGGGACTGTCGGGGGTGGGTGTCGCTGGAGAGATGTTTACAGTGTTTTACACGATCGCCATCGCATTTGCATTGGAGGTGGTGTTAACCTTGTGGGAGTTGGCGGTCATCTTACTAGAGGTAAATATACCGCTTGCCAGCGAGGCAGATCCGCTTCTCACGGGAATTATAGGCGGTTGGGGTCCATTAACGGGAAAGTATGGTATGGGTTGCGATAATGTGCTCGCCATACAGGTTGTGCTTGCGGACGGACAGATTGTCACTGCTCGCGAGACTGAGCGAGCGGATCTATTCTGGGCGGTCAAAGGTAAGAAGTGAGAAATTCTTGTACGAGTCTGACCTCACTAACTTCACTTATACAGAGGGGTCATCACAGTTCGGTCTCGTCACCGAATTCACCGTACTTCGTACAAACTTTCCCCAAGCCGGTAAGTCGAGAAAATTTTCAGCTGTGGCTCACCCCTGGCTGACTTCGCCAGAGGACTATTGGCTTTCCTAGAAGTTTTTAATTCGAGGGGGAGACCTGGATCATGTCATCAGTTGATTTCAAGCAAGTGTACTAATATATATGTTCGCGACCACGAGCTAATAAACGTTCCAGTGGCGGGATTTCCTCGTTCGAAAGTTCGACAATGATGAATGGCTTACCAGGTTCATAATGTTCGTTCGATTACCAGATTCTGAAAACATTGTTAGTACTAGGCGACATATTAGTGTGGTACACTGCGGAGACAAGAGAAGCTTTCCATATCCGTCAACTTCACTGGTATTACAGGGCCGAAGGGAAGTTACGCGTATGTGTTTGAGTCCTTCATCCATGATATAAAGCCGATTTTGGACGAGATAATGAAGTATCTATCAATTTTGGATCTCAGCCATGCCCTCGATCATGTGGTGTTGGGAGGCCCTCGACGAGTTATGAATTCAGGCACCGTTATCACCAAACTATGCCTAGGAATGGCAGTGGATCTCTGGAAATGCTTCGTGGACTATACAACATCCACCCCGGACGCTAAACGCTGGGTTGTTGTTCTCGAGTTCCACGCGACCAAACGCAAGCGTCCTGTATGACATTTGAGTCATGGGGGCGATCCCTCTTTAAGAGTAGATTTCACTGACAGTCGTGCTAGGGACTCAGTTGCTTTCCTATCGATGAGCCAGTTCACCATGCTATTGTGCTTTCCGCACAGTAAGTATACTCTTTGATTTCGTTTATCATGATACTAATGTATATATAAGAGACGATGATAAACCAAGCGATCAAATAGCAGATGTTTGGCTCTGTAAGACTATCTCTATCGCTCGACGCTACCAGGCACGACCTGGAGGCAGGGATATAGGCCTTGTCGCTAACGGAACCAGCGTGGATAGCGTCCTTGCCTCGACTCTCGAGAACTGTGAGCGTAGACATCTTCATCATCTAATTCTGTTTGGGTCACTTGCAACGGGGCAAGCCAGGGGTGAGTCTTGCTCCGCGGCCAGTTCCGGTTGCAAAGTGGATCGTCTCTGTCTTGTAGTCCTTCAACATTATGCTTATGCTGAAGCTTCAACTCTAACCATAGATATTTACATCCCGCTCCACCCAAACCTGCATCTAGGAGAAAACCCTCCCTTCCCAACGAGTAAATTGTTTCGCGACTAAGCGATGTGTACAGCAGAGAATATATATCCAAAGAGACCGGCGATACACGGATTTCAGCTGATGTGTGGTTTCCTAAGGAGAGACCTAGTGAAACACTACCTCTCGGTTCGTCTACGCGACCGGGGCTCTCCATACTTCCCACCAACTACGCATTGAAAGGAGTTGCTAAAGCCGCCATATCGTTGCATCTACAGCTCTTCACTTCCACGGAGGTAACTTTACAGTCGGTTTGAAAGAGCTTCTGCCTCGGAATGAAGCCGAGAAACTTGTCCAACTTGTCGTGTCAGCCAACTATCGACTATATCCAACTATTTCCGTCCACGAGGGGCCGGTGGCGGATGCCTTGGATCCTTATACATGGACGAGAGCTGAGTTTCCAGGCTTGCTCAAACAGGATATGGGCATACAATCCGATGGCAGCAGGATTATAGTATTCGGTCACTCGTGCGGTGCTATATTGACGCTTCTTACGGTTAGTTTTGGCCCGATGATGTCTACGGATCTGTGCCAATGTGGATTCTGTTAACTCTGACGAGGTGAATACCAATTATCAATGCAGTCCGGCCTCCCCAACAGCCCCGGGCCATCTTAGACCTATTTGGCATGAAGTACCTACAGGATCCGTCCTACCACACCGCCCCTGAAACATTGAAGAACTTGCCACAAGCCGATGATAATTTTCTGAGCCTCGTGCTCAAGGACATACCGCCTCCCACCAGTGGTCCCTCTCCAATGGGACCCAAGGGGCCCGATTCTTTTCCTCGAGTCGCTTGGATGTTGCACGCTATCAGGGAAGGTAGGAATTTGAAGACAATTGTTGCGGATGATAACTATGACCGAGTTGATCCTGTGCCTTTGTTCGGCCAAAAAGACGTTTCATCAACCTACTTTATCCGCGGGACGGCAGACGCTCTCGCCCCACACAGATTTTCACAACGAGCCCATGATGAACTCAAATCCCATGGGATCGAGACAGAGATAGAACTTGTCCCTGGTGGGGCTCGCGGCTTTGATACACCACGTTATAGAGGTTACTGCAGTATTGGAGGATACCTAGTATTCGATTAGCATATGTCCAAACTCACTCGAAATCATGGCCCGTACATGGATAGAGGAACAAAGGCCGCTTGGCTAGAGAAGTCGGGGCTATGCTGGGTACTAATTCCTAGAAAGGCTAGGTAGTCATCCGCCGAGGGCTCGAACGACAAGAATGGCGCATCATCTGAGGTTGAAAGCTGTACGTCACAGGATATTCTCTCATCAACTCCGCTTTCGGCAAATATCCCGTTAGGTAGCGGCTGTTCCAATGGGGCCATTTGAATCTTCCCGCTAATCTTTCGCATGTCGTCTAAAGAGCACCAGGGTTTGGTGGTGGATGCTGCCCGACGATGCGGCGACGCCATCAGCATGTCAAGAGCCGTATGGAAAGGATGACGGCACTGAGGCCCGTAAACGGTTGGGTCATACGCCGCAGCAAGGAACATGCAAGATACCGCGCCCATCAGGAACCTGTCAGCAAGAGGTCCCCATAAACGGTTGATCC
The DNA here is from genome assembly GCA_034774675.1 of Scedosporium minutisporum. NCBI lineage: Eukaryota > Fungi > Ascomycota > Sordariomycetes > Microascales > Microascaceae > Scedosporium > Scedosporium minutisporum. The sequence goes on from SJVG01000429.1 coordinate 16,146, forward strand.
CTTCACTTCCCGCAGCAATGACCATCTTCCTGTACCGTTCTACAACGGACTTAGACAGTGAAATGAGAATCTGTGCCGATCGAGGGTTTCCAGCCCACGCGGCGGAGGAGCTCAGACATCGGAAGTGCGTGAGCATGCTCATAAACGTTAAGCGCATCCTTAGAATGCATGTCATGACAGCCTGCACGGCGGGTGGTGGAACCACCTCGCTGGTATTGGCTGGGAAGAGTTCAATTTGGGTGATATTCTTTTCCATATTTTGGGCGCGAAAATCCAAGTAATCTAGTCGCTCATTTCCATCCCTATTCCGCGTATTATGTCTGATTGGCACCGAGTTGATAAGCTGAAATACCTCGGCGTGAACGCTATTGAGCCGGAGCATGGCCGAGAGGTATGGTAATCGGCCATTCTATGGAGTCAATGAGAATTTGGCGTCTCAACTCGCGAAAGCTTTGCGGAGGATTAATATCACTTACAAGGTTTAGAGCCTCTTCATCCACGTCCTGATCGTGTAAACTGCTGGGGAGGTTGGTGAGGAAACTGCACCTCTTATCCACGTCACTGACGCATGCAAACAAGTTTTTGAGGAACTCGACCTGCGAGGGACTATCGCTGCGATCCCTATAGTACTTGGCTTTGTGCATTCCTAGCTCGAAAGCGGTGCGTGCTGCAAAGCCTATCATACGCCATGCTTTGATTTCCTGGTCAAGGAGGGTGAAGTATATTGCCTACCGATCGCGGTGCTGAGTAAGTAGCTGAACGCCGAAACCAAAAAGTTGGGATGATATCGGCGCAACTTACCAGCAGTGTGCCCATGACGATGTCTTCAACTTGCGCCTGGTCTCGCTTAAAGACTGAGTCCGTGTCCCAGATGAGGTGCGTTTCCAAGTCCGAAGCAAGGGGGCTACGCGTATCGTCTTTTATTACCATGCCTATGGCCAAAACCGCTTTGCATATCTCGATATCGATCAAGTCAACGCCCGCCCCCGCGCCTTGGACTCGCGCTTGCTGCGAGGGAGATGGCACCTCGAAAATAACATCCAGAGTATTCTTGGCAGGCTCCAGGTGGACGCATGGGAATGCCGGGCTGACAATATCCCTAAAGGAGGTGAAGTGCCTCATTGCAGCCTCGTACCCCACGTCAAGCACTGGTCGGGCTGTATCCAATGCCGTTGATATACTCTCGGCGCCTCCCATTGCTTTGTTAACTAGTGACTCGTCCGCATCGCTGTGGCTATTAGTTCTAGAGGTGTCCAGGACCCCTGTCTCTTCCAGAACCGATTTTGCCATATCCAGCGAGAACACAAAACTGGTGAGATGCGTCTTCGCCGTGAAGCTGGTACCCACCTGCGAGGTTCTTCGTCGTTTCAGGGACGGACCGCGCCTCATTGAGCCAGCTAAGCGATTAGTGGAGGTTTGGATGTCGTCACAAATTCTCCTCATGCTTGAAAGTAGCTGCTCGAGCTCCCGATGGGCTCCCTGAGGAACACTGCAAGACGCGCTATCTGGAAGTTGCCTTGAACACAGATTTGCCTTGGGTCGCGTGTGGCTGTGGAAAAAAGACACGAGTAAGAAGCGGAAAGGTAGAGAGGCAGTTAAGTCTCGATCTTACCTTGCGTCTGACTGCTGCTGCGGGATGTAGTCATGATATTTGCATTCAGCGCCGAGCTCAGTACAGCGGCTACATGGGAGGATACCGCTGCATTTGACTTTTCTCGTCTTGCAGGATTCGCTGAGACAGCCTTTAGTGCCCGTCCTACCAAATTGGAGAATGGCAGGCATACCTACCAGGCGATGCGGGTGTAGCGTTCCCGCTTTTTAGGTCGTCACGCCTCTTTGACTTCATTATCTTCTCGAAGGAGTTGATTCTCACGAGGCATGGCGATGGATTAAGGGTAGGATAGTGTGTTTGAGGAGTCCGAGAATCGTGAAGGAAAGAGCTGCCATCAAAATGCGGGCTGAGAGGGACCTCAAGCAGGGCCAGCACTCAACAGCCGAACCCCAAGACCGACCTGGCCTGGTCTATGCCTCGCAGGTTGGATGATGGGATCCTCTCGGCACTACGAAGTAGGTTAGTTTAGACAAATGCGGGGAGACCCACACACCTGGTTCAGTTTGGACCGGGTGCATGCATCATTGATGCATTTGATCTAAACTTACTTCGTAGTGTAGACTTGTTGACGCATGGGACGCACTGAGCGCACTAGCCAAAGTTTGGGGGGTTAGCCCCTGGTCCGGTCCAAGAAAATATCTTGTACCGAAACAAAGCTATCCTTTTACACACGCGGGGGATTCAACCTTGTTCTCAGCATATTATGGACTTCTACGTACAGGTACAAGTACGCGGATGAGCCGGCCCCCCTCTCAGCCTCCAGGGCCTGACAGGCACGCCCAAATATCCAATCACCCTTCGTTTAAGTTAGTTTAATACACCATCACTCCTTTGGTTGGGAGTTGCTGGGGAAGTGGAGGATACCCCGCAAAAACCCCGCATACCTGGGCCACTTCGGGAGATAAATTAAGAGTCCGCTTCTGGAGGAGTGGACACAAGTGACAACCAGCAATCGGCCTGCCGCGGAATTGGCCGCGGAAAACCACTTTTTCGCTGAACACAGTCAATCAATGTTAGAAAAGAGACGGATAAACCGGTCAAAGAGGGTTTCGCCGTCGATCAGCAGAATCCAGATCTATTGATGATTATGGAGGCTTTCATAGAGGTTCATACATATGAGGAACAGTCTTTCTGATCAGAATACGGGATAGTCTGAATTGATAGTTCATGTTGCTTCTGTGGCCCCCACGCCAGAGCCCAATCTAATTTTCTCGAGTTCTGATAAATATCACATTGATTACTCGGCAGGCGACAAAGGGGCTGAACCCATTAGTACCTCGACGACTGCCTCGGGCAGAACCACTGACTGAATCATACCTTGTTTTAGCGCGTCGTCCCCTGTCCGGTCCAGTCCAGTCCAATCCCCCTTCTGTATCCAGTCCATATCGGCCAGGCCGGTAGGTTGTTATGTTCCTACAATTGGCGAGCCAGTCTCTGTTTCTTAAAGCCGTAACTACATGGGTTCTTTCCTTGCATGCCTCCTCGACTGGCATAACAATTGAACGGATGTAGGAAGAACAGCTCACACAAGTAAATAAATGATTCAACATTGAAGTTCTGAGGGATTGCGCTAATGAGCCGGGATCACGGGGAACGGAAGTCCCGGGAGCTTGTATGCTTCTCTGTGCTCGCTTCGTCACCCCTTGTGGATGGAGTCATGCGACCCCCACCGAGGAATTGGCCAGAAATAATTCGCGGAGCAGGACTCAGGTAGACGGCATAATTTGGATTTTCGCGGCGAGTGTTTTCAATCGAGTTGACACAGTCCGTGGCCCTGAGAACAAATACGCAAGAAGTCAGTGATACTTGGGGAGTATGGAATATGGAGCAAGAACAGTGGAAATTACATTGCCAAACCGCGTCATCTTGAAATAATTCCGCAGCAACCATCAGCGGCCACGAGAGTTCCGAATTGGCTAGGATCCGGAGTCCTTCGGATTCAGAAGGGAGCTCTCCTAACATGGCATCGATATACCTATACGATCCATGCAGAAGCGAGAGCTGTTTTCTGGCTACGAGGTACCAGCAGAGTAGTAAACCTATTCAACTCACCACGTTAAGATTCCAAAAAAAATTGACCTGGCGGGCAAATTTGGTCCGACTCACCACCTTCGACTACGGCCGTCAGGGACAGAGGCCCAAACCGGTGCGGAGTAACCTTTGATACGTAATTTAAGCCGATTCGACCATAATGCCTTGCGGTCCTCGCCGCCCGGACAAGCGCTTGATCCAAGTGTGGTGAGTGCGTCTCGTCAAAGATATGTTGGAAGGACACGTCGTCGTTGGCGTTGGAAAGGAGGGCCCTATCCAGCAAACTTCTCATTCTTGTCAGTTCCCTGTTAGCAAAGAGATGGTAAAAGGCCGAGTCAAGGAGCGACCTAGCACAATTCAACATGGGCGAAGGTAGGGTATTGAATCCGGAGATGCGAGTGAGATGATCCTTGAGCATCTCGTCCATGGTGTGCAGCACGTTAGACATCTTATGTATAAACGCGGCATACAATTCTGGATGTTTTGAACTAGCCAGCTGCTCGAAAAAACAGATGTGATTGAGGGCAGATGCAACGATTGTGAGGAATGCAAAGTCATCGGCTTTTAATCCGGGTTGTCTCCGCGCGTACAGACTCTTCACCACCCAGCGCGAGCTAAAGTTTTCTGGTGGCCCTGCCCAATTGATTTCACTCTCAGCCCAAAGGGCCATATTTGACGGAAGGGGGATATCGGGCTCAAGATCCGGGACGTGGAGAAATCGATCAGGAGCCATAGAGTTGAGCACTGCCCCAAGAACGATTACAGCTGTAATACATCTAGTTTTTTTTAGTGAGTTTCTTCTATCCGCGCACTTGTGCTCTTTTACACACCTGGTGATAGTTTCTTGGTACAGCCAGTCACTGTAGTTCGTTCTTTTAGACTGGGCGAGTTCGCCATATGCATCTTGTGCGAGCTGGTAGTTACCGAGTTAACACTAGCCACAATAAATGGAAAGATGATGATAATGGAATTTACTCTGATGGTGTGTGAAAATGTTCGTAATGCCCTCTCGCGTAGAGAGCTAGTACCCTCGTAAGTACCGAAATAAGACTGTAAAATACATGCTTGCATTATCCAAAGCTGGAAGCCTTGTTCTTCCTGTCTATGTAACATTAAGTTATCGGTCTGGGATTGCATATTAGATTAGCTTTATTCGCAGTCTCGCGTCACGCAAACCCATCTTCATCTTGCAATAGCTCGGCGCGGTGGGGGTCTTTACCTACTTCAGACATCAGTTGCAGCGATGCTATGTGGAATTTAACGGCTGTTTCCTTCTCGCTTACATACATCGCGCCGCATGCCATGATTGAGAGGAGCAGAGGGGCTAAAGGGGAAAATTAGCCCCAAGAAGGAATTCCGGACGACTGGGTCATACCCACGAGACATCGTTGCAAGTGAAAATGTAGGTCGATGGACTATTGGAAAATGCGGAGACATGTGTTCGAAATAAGCTTTCACGTATCTGATGACAGCATACCGGGACGGGAACCGGAGATTGGGCAAATCTCGTTCTCCGTTGAATGTGGCCAGGTTTTGTTGTGCCGCGAAATATTCGTCGTCGTTAAAGGTTAGAGTGTGTTCGACACTAGGCGTTTCGTAATATGTCTGCGCATCGCTGTGTTGAAGGCTTGGTATCGGAGATATCAAAATGTCAGAGTCGAGGAAGTGCCAGAGATTAGAATCCATTATTTGATTAGAAGGACACGTTGAACTGTGACCCTCTGCTAGGTTAGATTCAGTCAAAGGAGGGAGATCATCGGAAGGTAGACTCAGATCCAAAAACTGGCCTAGGCTGAAGGATATCGCTTCTTCTAGTTGGGCTGTGATAGTTGTCGGTATGTTTTTGGATGATTCAGGGGAGGCGATTCTCTGTCGATCACCGTCTTGATCGAGGAGATCGAGCAGTCCATCTGAGTTTGCTCCGGTTGTGCTTGAACGACTCCACGCGGCCGAAGGGCTTGAGCTATTACGAGTCGTCTCTTGCTCTGCCACAAGATCATCTGCCCCGCCCCGAGATGCGGCTTCCGGGTGGAAATTCCGCGTATGCCGAATGATGACATCTCTTCTAGACGATGTCAATGGGCAATGCCTGCAGCCATACGGCTTCTCTCCCCTATCTATAAATTCGGTCAGGAAAAATATAGCTTCGACCGGAGAGGGCTAGACAGCACTGACGAGACCTTTGGTGCCGCCTCAAGTGTGCCAGCCGACTGAAGGGAATATTGCAAAGGGCGCAACGGAAATCGCTTGCCACGGCCTTTTCACGGGGCATGTTCTTCGGAGAAATATCGGTATTTTCTTTTCGTGCGGGCGCGTTGCGACAATTTGGGATCTACTGGTTGGAAAGGGAGAGAGTCAGATGTCCAACCATTAAGTGGGCAAGGAGAGTGGGTGGCGCTTGGAGGAAAAAATGGGGTCAAGTCCACGGATGGAACATGGACCCTTGGCGTTGATTTCACAGATTGATCCTTGGTGATCCCCTTTCCTGGAATTGGCGGGGAAGCCTAATTATGACAGCCCCTTGCCTGCAGCGAATTTGTGATTGTGACGTTCAGAATCACCCCAAACCGTAAAGGCTCCTACACGACAGTGAAGTTTCGATAAAACAATACCCCTTAAACAGATTCTCTTTTATCTTATTGTAGACTTAGAAGGAGAGCTAAGCGATGGGCAAGAGGTAATACAGTTTAGACTGCTGTTCTCGCGGAATTTTCCGCGGAACCAGCACCCGAGATATCCTTTCCAAAGGCCCCGGGGCCCGGACCCCTTGTTTCCAATCGGGCTCTTGCTCTCGCCGTGAATGTGTGGTCCATACTCCATACCATACCTATATCCATGAACAGCTCGGCTCCTTGCACTTCTCAACAAAATTCCCTGGGCAACACGATTACCATCCCGCCAGGTCATTGACAGGATCGTCGGGCATGAGCCACATTGAATCCCAATGTTCGACCATGAAGGTTCCGTCAAATCGATACATGTCTATGATGAACCACGGCCTGGTATCTCGGAAGTCGAACGATCGATGGTGCGCAACGGCTCGGTTGTCACCAACTATAATGTTGATCATTGTAGAATTGGCCCCCTTCTCGAATAGCGGCCCCATAAAGTCTTCAATCACTGCCCTCCTTCCCTGAGAGATATCAGGATTATGCTGGATATAATTTTCGGGCACATGCCGCATGAACGCCTTCCGTGCTTGTTGTTCAATGTAGAAAGTTTGAACGAACTGATTGAATATCTCCTTTTGTTCTGCGGTGGTGGCTGGTTTTCCGGGGCAGAGGACCGGGGCGTTGACGATCTCGTCTCTGATGGCGGGCTCCGTGGGCTGTGTGATAAGAACAGGAGCCGTAACAGGAGTTGACAATAGTCTGTACACTACTGGTATCAAAAGGGCGTAAGCCGGGATCGTGATGGCAAGGGCATTAAGGGAGACCATTTTGAAGAGAAATTGGAGTTATGGGGACGTTTTGTGGTATTCTGAGTTGACCAAGGTTCCGTTTCTGAAAGTCCATGCGGAGCGACTTCGATTATCTTCATCTTCCTCCTCAGAAAGGGTTTATAATTGAACGTGCCGCGATGACGCTGAGGTGGCAGTCGACCTCATAGTGCGAGTGGCGCTCTGTTCCAGCTTCGAGAAAGAATGGATGCCGCCCTCTTGTCCCGAGCCCTGGCACCGGGTAGGGACCCCACCGAAGAGTGGTCGAGCTCAGAGGTCAATGCTCGTGCATGTGGATCTAGGTGAAGTGCAGCGCCAACTCCTAACGAACCTAGTGGCAGGGACTCGGAGTACCAAGGCCAAGGTTCGGGTGGGGCAGGCTGCCACCCCGCTGGGACATAGTTTATTATGCTATGCGGGTGGCACCAGTTGAGCTGGATTACCCCAGAGAAATGTTCTCTTGGCACTTAAGCGCCACCTGGGTGGCCACCACCACCACCAAGAGTCAAGAGATTCATTGCCTAGCTAATGCGTAGAGTGATCCTAGGAAATATTATAATACTATCTATGTCTACGCCCAATCTCTAGGTTCAGCGTCTCCCTATTGACCTTATTGTCCGATCGTGGCGCGAATTTTCTTCTATCTCCAAAATACCTAAACACCTGCGAAGAAATGGACATTGCTCGCGATAGCAAATCTCAGGAACCTGCCGAGGAGGAGCAGATCGAAAGGGTACCTTCTGATGATGACAATTACCATGGGCTCACCTTGGCGTGTGTTCTCGTCTACCTCGTAAGTCCCCATTGACCAGCTTTCCGTGGAGAGGAGAGACTTACGATTCCAGGCGATCCTTGTTCTTGCTTTTGCGCAAATGATGGTTATTGTGGCTTCTGGATTGGTAAGTTTTTTGCTATGAGGTTCTGTCCCCTCCCTTGTGCATCAGCTAACCGTCAAGGAAGACCGGACAAAACATGGCCGCGGACATTGGCGGAACCTCCCTCGTAATGTGGCTGCCCCAGCTGATCATGATCGAGAATGTCGCCATGGCCATCCCTGTATCCCAAGCTGCTGACTACTGGGGGCGCAAACCATTTTTGATATTCTTCTGCGCCCTTGCGATTGCCGGAAGCATCATCGTTTCTTGCGCACGATCCATGGCTGTGGCGCTAGTTGGGAATTTCTTGGCTTCATTGATTACGACTGCCCAGCCGTTGACTTGGACAATGGCTTCTGAAATCGTCCCGAAGGGCTACAGAGTTCATGCACAGGCCATCATCTCCATGATGTACGCCCTCGGTTCTATGGCTGCGCTTCTCGCCGGGTCACAGCTCAACAAATCATACGATGGAGGTTGGCGAATTTTCTGGTACATTAACGCCGGTCTTTTTGCAGTTTCCGGCGCCCTCATTTTTTTCTTGTATAGACCTCCTGTCCTTCCACTTCAGGTTGCGCTTACTTTCAAAGAAAAAATACGCCGCCTGGACTGGGTTGGTATTTGCCTCCTCGCCCCGAGTCTGACATTGTTCGTCATGGCACTAACATGGTCCGACAATCCGTACTCTTGGGGTGACGCTCATATCTTGGCACCGTTCATACTCGGTATCGCTGGAATAATCGTCCTCGGTATATACGAATACCGGTTCAAGAAGGACGGATTGTTTCATCACGGCCTCTTCCGTCATCGAAATGTACCAATCGCGCTCTTTGCTGTTGGCCTCGAGGGTATAGCATTCATAGGGGCGAACTCCTATCTCCCGATGGAAGTCAGTCTGCTGGGCTTTGAAACGGATCCACTTATGGTAGGGCTCCGATTCGCCATCGTCTTTATGGTCGCTGCACCTATGTCGGTGGTCACCGGGTATTTTTGTACACGGTTAAGGCGGCTTCGACTGCCACTGATCGTGTCTTTCCTCTGTTTTTGTGCCTTTTATGGTGAGTGTGGCCTTTTCCAGGAACTGGAGATATGTTCGTAACTAAACATACCGCACTAGCCACGATGATATCAGTCGACCTCGATGACTCTAAAAATGTCTGGGGCTATGCTATTTTCTTAGGCCTTGGCCTAGGGATAGTGGTCCCAATAGTCGTCGCTTCACTTCACCTTTCTATACCACACGAACTGCTTTCACTTAGCAGTGGGCTTTCGCTTACAGCTAGAGTGGCGATCGCTGCAATCGGCCTCCCCGTTTATGGCGCCATCTTCAACTCGCAGGTTCGAAAACATGTTCCGACGAATGTTGCGTCGGCGGTGTTGCCGCTTGGACTCCCCCAGGCAGAACTAGGGGATTTTATTCAAGCGCTCAACAGCCACAGCCCATATGCATTTGACTCGATTCCCGGTGTTACGCCTCATATGGTTGAAGCCGGGGTGCATGCGTCACAGCTTGCGTACGTGAAGGCTTTCCGTGCCATTCATATTGCAGGGTTATGTATATCTTTCGTGGGAGTAGTCGGTAAGTGTTTTCTCCCGAGGGCCTCATGAGTATTTTACCTTGTATGGTTGGTACTAATGATGGTTTCAGCGAGTTGTTTTCTAGAAGATCCCAAAGATCAGTTCACGATGCACGTTGATGCTCCGCTTGACGGGGAAGGGGTGGAGTCAGATGAGAAACGTGCTGACTCTAGCCTGTAGAAAGCTGTCCATAGGAATAGGACTCATCATCGGTAAATGGGGGACATCTATAAAGAACTAGCTATTTACTCTACATGCTTCTTTTGACGTATTTGTTACGATCTTAACGCTGGATCACGTGGACTCCCTTGGGGTTTGGGTTCGTGGTGTGTGTATTTCGAAATAAATAATAAGTAGCCAAGTAGAAAGCAGAGTGTTAAGGGTGGAAGTTCGCATTTAAAGCATAGGAGTTGTCGTCCATACCCGCTTTGTCCAGCGCTTGTCTGCTATTCCACGCAGTCCTCCGCGACCGAGATCTCGGCTTGGCCATACATTCATCTTGACCTCCACCCAGCATAGCGATTTAAGAGGCCCGTTCCTAATCGCGTCATCCGCAAGTCGTCCTCTTTACCGCAAGCCATGGATATGGATACTCACGTTTTCCTCCGCGACACGACTCGCACTTCGGCATGGACTTGATTAGTCGTCGCTTCGGGTGACGCATTGGCATGTTTGTCATGGCGCTGCTCGCCGCTGCGATCCTTGCCTTGTCCAAGACTCGGACGCAGGCAACTACAGGCCGTACGATCGCCTAGCTGATTATTTGGCTATGTAAGGTCATGACAACTAGCTTCCGAAATTCCGCGGAGCCGGTCGGAAGCTGTGGGAAAGTCTGGGAATGCGGGGAATCCTTGTTTAAGAACTTGAATCTAGTATTAATTTAGCTAGTCAAGGGTAAGACAGGGTACTAGGTAAATAGGACCGAGCGACTTTGTACCTGGATTTTCGGGTGTTAGAGACGAGATAACGACCTAAATAATTCCTCGTGGTTCGAGCTCTGTAGCTTCCTCGCTCTATATAGATACATATGACTAGCCCATATGTGTGGGAGCTGTAGACGTGAGGCTGATAAGGTCCTAAAATCTTCTTGGAGCTATATAGTGTGCAAAGAGGCCAAGGCCATGTGTGGTGAGCGAATGACGCCACGTATAGAATCCATCTCGGTATTGAAAACTGGTAACTTACCTGCCCAGGTCCGTCTCAGATCGACAAAAGAATACTGCAGCCCCCCAAGTAACCGGCGGTCCACCATGTCCTGATGTGCTCTCTTCCGCGGAACTGTCCGACTGTCGTAGGCTAGAGGTGTCTGTTAGTAGGGCCCTTGACTCCCCACTTCGAAAAGGTAGAGTTGTCTTTATATTTCGACCTATCGTCGCTCGCCTAGAACCAAGTTCTTTGATCCTGAACCCCAAAGGCAGTCAGATCAAATACCATACAATCTCGAACGTAGCGCATTTGTGGACATTTTCTCATCATTTGAGAAAGAAGGCGTTTTTTCCTATATGAGAGTGCAGAACCCCGGCCAGCAGAGTTAATTTTTGAATCTGTGCACGAGTCATTATCATGGCCCAAACTTTAAGAGACAGTGGCTTTTCTGGCCGGATCCTCGATGAAACATCAACCGATTACTCGAATGCGTCCCGCCGCTTCTCTGCCGTATCCGAAGCCAGGGCCCAGTACATTGCTTTCCCCAAAACACCGGAGGATGTCTCTAGGGCTATTTTATATGCACAAGAGTGAGTTGTTTCTCGTCTTGCCATGTCTAATAAGATTATAGTAGAAATCAATCGCAAGCTGACAAGTTAAAAACTCTAATAAAAGAGCAAAGCTCAAAGTAGCAATAAAGGGGGGCGGACATCATGCCGGGGGGGCCAACAGCGTTGAGGATGGTCTCGTCATCGATATGGCCGATTTGAGCGGTGTGAGGATCGACGAAGAGCGTTCGCAAGTTGTATTTGGAGGTGGGTGTCTCTGGGGTGACGTCTACCCTGTGCTACGGGACAGGGGTTTAGCCTGTGTTGGAGGAGGAGTTCACAATGTCGGTGTCGGCGGGCACATTACCGGAGGTAAGGAGGGTCTAAAAAGGCACTCGCAATACATACTTCGATTGACAATTTTCATGACTGGGACTAGGTGGCTATGGTCCATTAAGTCAACGATACGGAATGGGTTAGCCGCATGAGAATCCATACTCGACCATCATTTTGGACAATACTAACATGGAAGCAACAGCATGCGACAATATAGTCTCGGTGAAAGTAGTTCTTGCGGATGGCAGGATTGTGAACGCCAGCGACTCTGAGAATGCTGACCTGCTATGGGGTATCAGAGGTTAGTTCATTCGGTAGCCCTTGATAATGTGGCCATGAGAACAAACTAAACACTCAACTGCTCTTAGGCGGTACATCCAACTTCGGCGTGGTAGTTGAGTTGGTGGCGAAGACCTATCCAGACCCGGTAAGTGGGCGACAATTGATGTTTTCAAAGCAGACTTAACTTTCAGAGATTGTGGAAATATAAAGGGAAGGTTTAATGTACGAAACTAACAAGCGCACACTACGCAGGGTCAATGGGTGTTCCGATCGATTGCGTTCCAGGCCTCGGACCTGGAAACCATCGTTGAAAGATGTGCGGTAAGCATACAACATTCATATCATGCTCTGGGTGAAAAACCTCTTAGCCCAGCCTTCCATTTAACCATCAATATAGGAACACACGAATACCTCTCGGTTCAAAAATGAGGATGATATTATTCTATTGTTCCTCACATTCGTCCGCGGTTCAAGCCAGGAGGTGCGCTTTAATTTTTGAAGTCCAATCCCAAGGGTCCTGCTAACATCCATTTAATATTCGCAGCCTCTAGTCGTTTTGAATTTCAAGCTGCTTGGCACGATTGGAAGATATGCCAAATTCTTCCAATTTCTGCTAGAAGGACTACAGCCAGTTGGGGACACCATCAAAGTTTGCCCATCGTTGGTCGAGCTGAGCCACGTCTTTGACGATCTCCTCCTGTCGGGTCCCCCAAGGATTATCACTGGTGGCGTTCCCGTGACAAGGTTGTCTCCTCAACTGATGAAATGGTGCTGGAATCGATGGCTGGAATATACCGAGGCAAACGAAGACGCAAATAGCACCAAAATCATGTTTGAAGTTCACAAAACCCGGCGATACCGACCAGTAAGACAGCCCCTAATGAACTTGCCCAACCACAAAGCACTTGCCATAGCCATGTCTAACTTCTATTCGAAACAGGAAGCCAGCTGTATCCCAATCTACGAAACCCACAACATGGTGCTTGTGAGCGCAGAGTAAGAAATTTGAAAAGAGTCGAATCGCTCCTCCCAACGCAAGATTGACCAGCTGCTCTAGGCATACGGAAGCGAAGAGCGATACGAGAGCTCTTGAATGGGTTCTTGAAACCACAAACACCATCCGTCAAAGCCAGGAGAAGGACTGGGGAAAAGACTGGGGCATCTGTGCCAACGGTTGCATGTTCAACCAAAAGCCTGAGGATTGCTGGGGTCCAAACTTCGCTCGCCTTCGCAGACTGAAGGTTTGTTATAGTTTCGGTTTTGGACAAGAAAATAAGCTAACAAAGGAAAACAAAAACCACGATCCTGTGTTCTAGGCAAAGTACGATCCGAACTGTGTCTTTGACCGGTCTTGGCATATTAAGCCTCTCCATTCAGCACTTCTATAGATTCTTCCGAGCCTATAGGTGTTACGATCCTGACACTAGATCTCAAGGAGGATGAATAGGACTAGGTCTGTGGGCCCTATTTTATAAGATAACGAGGCAGTCAAGCAATATTCACGATATTATATGAGAAGTGCGTATTCAAGTGTAGGGGTGTACTTGTACTTGAATTGACTACTGAAGAGTATGGGAAGACACACTAGATACATGGAGGAATCACTGGCTTATCTAGACTTTTTCCCTCCTATCTCTTCCTGGACCACCTTGGTTCGCGTGATACTTTGTGATTTGGATCGCCCGCGGATCACTGTGACTACGGGTGATCCTCTGGCTCCTGTGGTTCCCTTGGTCTGCGAACAGGAAATCAAAATGATGGAACGGCCGGTAATTCTCGCGTCGGGCCCCGTTTTTTTTCTTCTATTCCCTATTTTAATAGGAACCAAGGAGAATTGGCCTGTGATTATGGAAATGAAAGGGACCAGGACTTACTTCGTAGTATCCGAGAAGGAGGTGCATGGTCGTCATCAAGTTCCACGAATCCGGCGCCAGAGGTCGGCGAGAATTAATCTATTTCGCGGCTTTTTTTAACCGGACTTTGTTCCTCCGTTTGACCCACGCCGAGTCACGGGTGGTCTTGACCATCTTCCACATCGCCAAGACGTTGCATTGGTCTCCCACAGAATGCTCGAATACTACGTACGATACCTCAGCTTGCGATATCTCAACTTCTGTTTACTCCAACCACACTTCTTCATGTTTGGATCACGGCCACGTACCCATTCGCTTCCAAGTCTGGTGAACTGGTCCTCCGCTCCGCTACTGGATAGAGTTGCAGCCAAGTCGACAATACGTTTCAGGCGATTTCACCACCAATAAGCCCATCCCTATCGCCAAGATGCCCACGAGGCCGAAGTGGTGGCCGTCGTGGGGATGCCTCGTCCCCAGCGCGGTATTTATATCGGCGTGCCTCACCCCGGCAGGATCATGAAGGAAAGAAAACCACCTCAAACCAGCTCAGTAGCACTTGTTCTTCTTTAGCTCCCCGAGAAACCAGCTCATTACTTTCTCACACCATGAAGCTCGCCACCATCATCTCGGCCGCTGGCCTCGCCAGCGCCCACACCATCTTTTCCTCCCTCGAGGTCAACGGCGTCAACTACGGAATCGGCAACGGCGTCCGCGTCCCCTCTTACAACGGCCCCATCGAGGACGTCACCTCCAACTCCCTCGCCTGCAACACACCACACACACTTACCGTCCCCCAAAACACCATAATCAACCTCCCGCCACGCAGCGACGACACTCACCTCCGTCGCCCCATGATCCTCGCCGACAC
>SJVG01000042.1:0-95482 GCA_034774675.1 Scedosporium minutisporum
TGGGGGAGCGGATGGGCATTGCGGCGGATAGGGGGTTGGAGGAGGGCGTGGAGGAGGAAGAGGAGGATGGGGACGGAGAGGGAAAGGAGCGTTGCTTGGGGGAGAGAGAGGTTGAGGAGGGTCATTTCTGCGATGGCTTGGCTTAGGGGGCCTTTGGCGTGAGATGCATGGTTTTGGGTGTGTCTATTTGGGATAGAGATAGTTTTTTTATATCCAAAATGAAGAATTGGAACGAATTGACCACAGAATACCTCCTCCCTTTTAACAATGCTTTGTGATGCCTCATGTCTACGGATCCGGACTGACTTGCATCTGTCGATGTTCCGACATGTTGTTTCGGGTCAGTCACGTGGGCGCCGCATCGTCACTTCTCATCATGGACCTCAACGCGCTGATTCTTGTTGAACTCGAGAAAAGCTCTCATGACCAAGACTTACTTCACGTTCCCTGAAATGAGACGCGTAAGATTCGAGGATGATTGAGTGTTGCGACCTAGCCAAAGTTCTCCGAATGCGAAAGGCTAAGCGCGGATCTTGCCAAGGTCCAAACAAACTATAATGAGCGTAATGAGCACTTGCAAGCGTCATGTCCTCTAGAGAAAAACCGGCTTGAAATCGGAATTTACTTAGAAACTTGCCTCGCTTCTCTTCTTAGAGGGACTCTTTCTTCTTGTGGAACGGAAGAGCCTCGAGCATCCATCCTCAAGAATGCCGGTGAGAGCTGAGTGGAATATACGCATATATGCCACATGCAATCACTCTCGAGAGGCCGGTGATATGGTTACAGCTGGCCTGTAGCGAAAATTCGCTCTCCTTGCTAACAAGTGGAATAATGACGCACTTGAGACTATACCCTACCGGAGCCTACGTAAAATCTTGCTTCCTCTTTCAGGACTGTTCGGTGGCGACTGTAACACGCTGTTATACCCTTCATCATCTCGTGGGCACGCTGAACATTGCACTAGAGCTGGCTCGATCCAAGAACTGCGTGGGCGGTTGGTCTCATTGAATCCCAAGTGTATGAGCGAGAAGAAGTCCCGGAATTGAAGCAAGACAAGGCACGGGAAGAACTGAAGAGAACGAACGAGAACGAACGAGGTTCGCAGCAGAGGACCAAGTCCTCTATCCCGCTCGAGAAGTAACCGTTGACGCATCCTCGTAATCTTCATAACTCGCACTTGAAACGATATCGAAATAACGAGCACCACTCTCCATCATCGTAGCCATCTATATATCAAAACAACCACCCTGATCATCAACATGGACGCCCCCATTCTACATGTACATGATATCACCACCGCACCAAAACTCCATCGCCATACAACCAGGGATTAAAGAAAAAGAAATTCCAAAAAAGAGCTTCCAACCACTCAAAAGAAACGCACACACATCTCACACCAGCTCTTTAAAATGGTGAAACACATTCTCCTCCACAAACCTCCCCAACGAACTCGCCGAAGGCAACAAATCCATCTTCCCAGGCCCTCCATTCCCGCTTCCGATATAAACGTCAAAAACCCTCCTCATCTCCATCATCAACTGCACGCCGTTCGCGCTCTGCGCCACGGGCGGCTCGGCATGCTGCGCGTACGGTCCTCCGGGCCTCGGCGGTACGGGAGCTGACCTGAGTGTAGGTCTCGGATAGGGACTATTATTAGTATTATTATTATTCATCATCGAAATCGGGTGAAGAGATGATTGCGGTCTGGCGGTGCCGGACCCCATGGAAAGCCCCGTCGATGACTCGTCCGTCAGGTGGTCGTCGTGCGCGGCAGACGGCGTCATCATGCTCCCCGTCACCTTGGGCGCGACATCCTTGAGGGCGCTGAACGTGCGCCAGAGCCTCTTGGATACCCATGACTTGGCTGAGAGATCCTTGACGAGGTCGAGCACCATGTAGAAGTGGTCACGGGACACGGCCGAGAACTGTTGCGGGCAGTGCGCCGCAGCGAGGAAGACGACGGCGACGGCCGATGTGAGGAATTGCTGGTAAAAGACTTGCATTTTTCGGTAGAGGTTCGTCGTCGTGTCGATGTGGTTGAGGTAGCGGATGGTGTCGGCGGCGAGGTGAACGGCGGTTTGGGCGTGGTGGAAGTTGTTTCGGATGGTGTTGGAGTTGTAGAGGAAGGGCCTATACAGCCATAGACGGAGCTACACCAAGCACTAGTCAGATAAACCGAACTGAGGTTGTGGATATCGCCGACGCGCGACCCAAGCTCCCTTTTCTTCTTACCTGGTTGAAGCGGAGATATGTCCATATCCGCAATCGCCTAAGATTGTATGAAGGGGTGGTGACCATCCGCTTATCCTGACTCCAGTCCTTGATCTTGACCTCCTCCGGCGCCTTTTCATACCACTGAACGATTTCTCGGTCAAGGTTGTTCACTTCGAAGGTCGAAATGTCCTGAGCAACGGGCTGGCCGTATTGAGACGTGAGCTTGAAAACCCGAGCACCTAACCGCGAGTAAGCAATTAGCGTCATGAGATATGGATGGTCCTCCTAGAAGAGAGCGTCAGCAAATGATAACCGGAGAAGAACAAATCCGAGAAAAAAAAATTCTTACCGGTAAGGGTAGCTGCGGATCGATATCCTCGTCTCTCGCAACATACGGCAGCCCCGTTCCAAACGACCATATCCTCTCATAAACGTAGGCAAACCAAAAGCACGTAAGCCCAGTCTGCCTATCATCGTCGTTTTCAATCGCCATCATGCTACTCCGATGATGCAGACCCAGTTCCAGACACAACCTCGCCACCTGTCCCATGACTCTCCACGCAAGGATCTCGTCGTTGGATAGGAACCGGTAGCCTGCCAGCAATATTAGGAGTGGTAAATTCCTGACGTTGTTCGCCTCGGCCATGAGCTTCGCGTTGAGCTCGGCCTCCATACTCTCGTAGATACGATTCGCTTTATCGCTGTGGCCATGCTCCTCAAAGGTAAGCGCGCAACAGATGACCACTTTGAGAAGTAACGTCCTCTCGTCGTTGAGGCTCGGTAGCATGCCGTCTCTCCTACTACTCTCCATAAATGACGCTAGACTTTGCGCGTGACTTATAACGGTCTGGATGGTAATAACTGGGAACAAGATGCCAATCTCCTCTTCGTGAAGGCGACAAAGCCGAAGCATCTCATCGTTCGACATGTCCCAGAGAGGGTCTTGAGGTGCCGAAGTAGTCGGTCCGCCGCCAGCACCACCTTGAACAGCCACCGGACGAGGCGACTGATCATCGGTCTCGGACTCTCCAGTGCCATAAGGTATACCCTTGTACGCTCCCAAAGATTGTATCGTCGGCATATCAGTAGCAAACGGCGCGGCGCCCAGGTGCCCTCCACGGAAGGTAGTCTTCGGCTGCGTCATCTCGGGCCGGTAGGCGGAACCGTGCGACAAGACGGGAGACGGCGAAACGGTCGGCGGAGCGCTCGGCGAGACGAGAGGCAGGACACGGTCTTGCGGGGGAAGCATTCGAGGGAGGGTTTCGCTTCGGAGGGCGTTGAGGCTCTGGAAGAGGTTGTCGACCTGCTCCTGGAGCTTGCTAACCTTAGCCGTCATGTTTTTGAATTCTTCGGACTCTTTGAAGTTGTTGGAGCAGCAGTTCGGGGCGTAGAGGCAGGCGAGGTTGAGGTTTCCGCATCGCTGGCAGGGGGTTTCGCCATTACATTTTATCTTTCGGCGCTTGCATTCGTTGCTAAGGGAGGAAAATTGCGACAGTTAGCTTCAACGTGGATTTGCAATGGGCCGCCCTGTACAGGACGACCGTGGGGATGGGAAAGCTCCTAGGTGGGAGGATGAGGAGGCGGGAAAGAGCTCACCAGGCAATTGAGATATACTACAGCCAGCAGATCAAAGTCGCGTTAGTACACCCCGATCTACTCTCACACGATATGTCTCATTCGCAAGCATGCAAAATACAGGCTTCTCGAACACCGACACACACAAAAAGTTTCTCCTCGGGGGATTCCACTTACGCGATTCCTCTTACTCCTCTGCTGCTTCGTTGCACCCGCAGCCCCAGCACCAGTCCCAGGCTCCTCCTCATCGGCCTTTCTCTTTGCGCCATTCCCCGGCATCGGCCCATCGAGGGAAATCGAGTTTCGCGATCCTCCAACCCCAGCGCCGCCAGACACAGACGCCGACCCCCCACCGGAACCGTATGGCCCAGAAGCTCCGGCCGGGGTCGACGGCTGCCTCGAGTGCGAAGAATGACCACGGTACAGGGCGGAATTATCGGCGGAGACGACGGAGGCCGGCGAGGCGGCGGCCCTGTGATGCTCGCCGGGGGTCTGGGTGAGGTATCGCAGGTCGCTTACCTGCGTTTCGATCTGTTCCATTGTTCCATTTGACGGATTTGATGTGGGGGAAGGGAGGGTGTCAGAGAGGGCGGTATGTGGAGGGTTTTGGTGGGGGAAGGAAGTGGCAAGGGTAGCTTTCTAGGAGGTTGAAATCGGAATTCTGATTATCGCCGGGGGGGGATGAAAGGGAGGACAATGGAAGAAACGAGGAATTGAAAGATTGGAAAGCGGAAGAGAAGGGGAAAAAAGAGGCTTGTTTTCTTTTTCCGGGCTTCAATTCGGGGATTCTGGATGGTAGGTTTCGATTTAACGGGGAACAGGAACAGGAAACAGCTCGGACATGGGACCTTGGACTATCGTCGTTGCATCGTTTCAACTGCGGCCCATTTTTTCATTGAATTTCCGGGAACTATTTTCAAAGAAGAAAATAATAATAATGATAATGATAATAGTAATAATGCAATAATAATAATTAAGTGCTCTCGGTATTTTCGCTGTGCAATAATAACAAGAAACGAGCCGGCCCCTGACGACACGGATCCAGGTTGCAATAGGCCCCGTTCAAGAAAAAGTGCGATGAAGCGGCGGGAGGGAGAGAACAGGGCGGTCAAAATGCGGTGCGGGTTTGGCTGAGGCTTTTGGGGGTGGTTGGCAATGGCAATGGGGAGGCAAGAACGACGATCGTGAGATATAATTGATACTTTGGACGTGAACTGTTCTTTCCTTCATTCGTAACTGCCTCGCACACTGCAGCTCTGGTTGTACTTGGCAGGATGTACCAATACCTATGCCAATACCAGTACCAATACCAGGCCAGTACCACTGTACCAGTACCCACATACCAGACCAAGCAAGTCCAAGACTTCCAAGTCGTCGTCTCCGTCGTCGTCTTCACTTACTTCGTAAAGGTGACTTGCAGGAGCGACCTGGGACAAGAGGTACCTCGTAGCTCGTACATACAGATACTACAGATACTCCAATATTGAATTGATTGATGCAGCCAATTTGGCCTCTGCTTCGTCATTGACGTCCGCCGCCTCACCAGCGACGTGAGCAATCGACTTGACTTTTGTTCCCCGTCCGACGTCCATCCAGACCACAGCCGTCCAGTAATGAGACGCTGATTGACTGCACGATTGATTGACTTACCGGGGGCTGAAAAATGTGGGATTGATGTGCGTACTTGGCTCAAGAGTGGCAAACTAAGCATCGACACTGTGGCCCTCACGCCAACTTGTGAGCACGAAAACAGTGAGATTAGCCGCCGATCCTCAGTCGACACGGTGCCCTTGCAGGGGGTGGTCGAGATGTCACTTAACCCTGTTGGCTTTCTTTCCCCGGCCCACCAAAAGTTCCAACCCAAGCGTTGGTTTTATCTGCAGCGGCCGAAACTTGCCGCCGCTAGTCAAGGGAAATGTGGTGGCATCGGACGGTGGGCTGTGGTGAATTTGGTGGGTTTCTGGTCGATTTAGTGGGGACGCTGGCGTTTCTTCAACCTGCAAACCCCGTGCGGCTTTCCCTCCCAATTCCGATGCGGAATAGCGCGGATTTAGAAGTGGTAAAAGTGGTCTTTATCAGAGATGATCTGACTTGATGCATCAATCTCGTTTGTGATCCCGCCGAGCCGGACTAGACCTACGAAGTAGTTTTACACTGGAGCAGTGTGGAAAAGCATCAAATGATGCCTCTTTTCCTCTCCATCGCCATCTGAAATGAACTACGATCGTGACTCTTGATCCCCCGGTGGCGTCAACCAATTTACGAAGCATAGCCTCAAGTTCATTTCCATTCAGTACAAAGTATAATCGCTCATACCGCGGTACCTGACATCGGACTCGTCGCCAGCATCTACTTCGCAGCCGCAATCGTACCAGCACACTCACCAAACCCAACACGC
The DNA here is from genome assembly GCA_034774675.1 of Scedosporium minutisporum. Lineage (NCBI taxonomy): Eukaryota > Fungi > Ascomycota > Sordariomycetes > Microascales > Microascaceae > Scedosporium > Scedosporium minutisporum. Next base: position 6,188 of record SJVG01000042.1, read on the forward strand.
CCACTTCCGCTCCCAGCAAACCCTCTAAACACAATCGTATCGCCATCCTCCAAGAACCTGCGCACGGCGCCAGAACCCACGGCGACGTCCTTCTTGCCTCCGTTGGACATTTCCAGCAAACTCCCTCGCTCGTCCTCGCCGGGGCCGCTGATTGTGCCGGATCCCAGGAGATCGCCCGTTCGCATGGGACACCCTCCGATGGTGTGATGGGCGATCATTTGTGGGAAGGACCAGAGCAGATTCTTGGCATTAACCCTTGTAATTGTGGATGAATTTCCGTCAGACGCTAGTTGTGGTGGAAGAGAAAAAGGAAAGATTAGCTCGGAAGGAACGAAGAACGTAAAACGATTTCGTATGAGTTGGGGTGTAGGGGTGTATACGAATTAACTTACTCTTCAGGTCAACCTCAAGGTTGATATCAAAAACCGACTTATCTCCTCCCTTCAAATACTCCTGCACCTCCGTCTTATTCTCCAAAGCCTCCGTCCGGAACGGCTCCAAAGCATCCGCAAGAACAACCCACGGACTAATCGAAGTGGCAAAGTTCTTGCTATTAAACGGACCCAGCGGCACATATTCCCACGTCTGGATGTCCCTCGCGCTCCAATCGTTCAGCAGCACGTAGCCGAAAATATGGTCCTCGGCATCGCCCACCGCGACCCCGTCGCCAAGGGCGTTGGGCGTCGCGATGATGCAGCCGAACTCGAGCTCGAAATCGAGCCTTCGGCAGGGCGCCGTGATGGGCTGCTTCGGCTGGCCCTCGACCGGCGGCTGCGGGAGGATTTGTCCCCGGGGCCTGCGCACCGTGGTCCCCGAGACGACGACGCTAGAGGCGCGTCCGTGATAGCCCACGGGTAGGTGCGTGTAGTTTGGCTGCAGGGCGTTATCCGGCCCTCTAAACATGCAGCCTACGTGAAACGCGTGATGGTAACCCGCGTAGAAGTCGGTGTAGTCTCCAATCTCCACGGGGAGGTGGAGCGTGACGGACTTGGCGGGGACGACGATCCTAGAGATCCAGTAATCGTCCTTGCGCAGAAAAGAGTCGTACGTCGAGTTCCCGGCGGACAAGACATCCTGTAGCCGGCTCCTCGTCCGCTTGTGGATGGGACGGCCCAGCGCCGCGAAGGCGTTGAGCGTCGGCTTGGAGAAGACGTCGCCGTGCTCGGCGATGAAGTCGAAGACGCGGTAGAACTCGGGATGGCAGGCGAGCTCTTTCATGTCGAGCACGTAGCTTCCCACGGCGACGCCGACGTGGGGATTGGGGGAGGCCGACGTGCTGATGATGCCGAAGGGGAGGTTGGCGAGGGAGAAGTCGCTGGCTGGGTCGATGTCCAGCCAGGACGTGAGGGGTTCATTTTGTTGCGCCATTGTATGATTTCGAGAGTTTGTTTGATCTTGGAGGCTAGTTGCTTGGGTTTCCTCAGAGCTCTCGAGGGGATGGAAAGTTCACGATTGTGGAAGTTTTCGTCTGATGACGTATTTTATGATTATGGGGTTTGTATAAGAGAAACACAGGAACCTCAAACAACCCGAAGAAGAAGCAGCTATGACTAAGTCTAGGTTTCAAAGGAAGATGGACTCGGTCGAAAGAAATTATCCCGGGATACTGTGATGCAATCTACGAAATAGGTAGAATTACAATAGGCTCGAGGTTGACTTCAAGCTGCTTCTTGCCCCGCGTTCTGACTTCCGAGCTGGGAGCTTTCGCATTGCAGTTGGAGATAGAGATGCCCGGAGACTAACCCGATGCAACCCGAAAGCCCGACGCCGGCCGACACTTCTTTCCGTTCCGCGATTTAATACACAAACCCGAGCCTCCCTTCTCCTCATGTCTCCATTCCTCCCCACGCTCGGCTTTGATGCCCAGTGGACAATGGCTTTTCAAGGTGGGAAGCTAGCTTCCCCTCATTTAGAAGCGGAAGTGGAAGGGGCACGAAAATCAAGGTTGGCCAATTGCAACCTGATTGGTAATAACCTCCCTCCCAGTTGTCCTCTCCCCTTGGCACTTAGACGACAGGTACTCCGTGCTTCCCACTTCACTCAGTAGCATGTGGACATCAATGGCTCTCAGTCTGTCTCTTGATGCCATTCAAAATTTATGCAACTACAACAATTTGAATTGTACCAAGCCTGGATTGATGTTTACATAATCTCGAAAAGCTACAGCTTACGTTGCAGTCTAGGGCGATCCAGAAACAACCACGAGGCATTCAGGATGAAGGAAGGAACTCTTCCAGCCTCCCTTCGCAGCTTCCTCAACCGCACACATCGCCCATCAAAGCTTTATATACTCCTCCAGGCCCCAAAGTTTCCAGCCGAGCAGCACTGCAGGGTGCACTCGGGGATGGCGTCCCCAAACTGCTCAATGGTTGTCAGCAAAAACTGCGGTTTTTCGTAGCCTCGGAATCGTCGAGTTCGACGCCCGGGGTGAGCCTTTTGCACTTTCTTTTTTTCCTTTTTTTTTTTCTCGTTCGTCTTCATAATTTCCACGCCATGGACCGCGGAAAGAAACATATCAGGAACTAATATCCAAAAATCTCACCTTGGCTAACAGAGACGTGTTCATTTGAAAGCCTGGATGACCTCGAGGTACAATGTTGGATTCTATTCTTAGGTGAGCATCGAAATAGACGAGCTTGATAGTACATCCTCAACAAGTCTAGCCGAGCAAGATGTGCCGTACTAGAACCGACAGACAAACGAAAGAAGATGAGAATAAAACAAGGAGAAAAACAGTAGTGTAAAGAAAAGAAAAGACCTCCAAATAGAAGCGTATATAACATCTGCATCAACCATCCTCCACCTCTACCTTGCTCACCCCCAAAAGTACCAATAAAAACTATACGCAACAACAAAGAAACCGCACCACCCCAAAAACCCAGCAAGCAGCAGCTGGTTATACGTCTGCCTCGCCTCATCCCTCGAATTATTATGCGGGAACGGCACGTCCGGCACCGGCAAGTTAAGAATCTTGCACAGCGGCCCCCATCCGTCCTTGACCTGATACCAATGCAGCCTATCCTTGGGCACGACCTCCCTCAAATGGTCCTCGTGCAGCTCGAGCGAGCCCTCCTCGAACATGTCGAGCCCGTAGCGGAAGATGGCCAGCTTCTTGAACTTCTCTCGCCAGATGCCATACTGATTCACCTTGGGAACCCACATGAGCACGAGGGGGAGGTGGTAGTTGCTCGTCATCGTCATCATGTCCTGCATGGAACGCCACCAAGATTCGGGGGAGCGCGTCGTGGCGATTACCACGGCGTCCGGGAAGGTTTCCATGAGTTCGGGGGTTAAAGCGGCGGCTGGGCAGTCCATGGTTGCTACGTAGCCTTCGAGGAGGTCGGCGAGGAGGTATTGGATGTGCTTTTTGTCGGCGTAGGTTTTGTCCTTTTTCGCGACCAGTTCCATTACCTGGCCCCATTCTCGGATTTGCTTGAAGGTTCCGCCAGTGGAGTGTACCCCGGAGTCGTGGACGGGACCGCCGAGGAGGATGGTAAGGGCCTCATTGAGGGTCTTGGTACCGGTTCGGGACCTAGTGCAACGAAATGGTCAGCATAGGGGGCTGTAATCGGGAGACTGGCCGCCAGAGCCAACCTCGGCCTCGGGGTGGCAGGTAGCCCGGCCAGATCTCCAACACATCTTGAGTGGAGGAACGTACATTCCGGCACCAATGACCTGGAACTTGGCCCCAGGCATCGGCTTCGTTGGCATTTGACCCATGATTGAGAGTCCTTTCCAGCCGTCACTGGGCTAGTGAATTGGAGGAATGGTGATCAGCTCAAGCTGTAGTGTTCCCGGGTCGTCCAGCGGTCGGGAGGGATTCGATAAGCTATCTCTGGAGACTCGGTGCGTTCCAAGCTCTTTTCCCATCAGCTGTGAGGATATCCAAGGTCAGCTCTACTCAAGCCGTAGAGGAAACTAACAATTGAAAAGCTAGTAAGAAGCTCGACTTACCTCGACGATCGAGAGAGCTATCACCAAGGAGCTTCCAGTTCACTAAACGTGGCATGACAAAAGCTCTTATATCAGTCAAGCCTTCCCCAAAACTCCTCGGTAGCACATCCCCCACACCCCCTTTCTCCCGATCGATTAATAAACCCCTTCCTTGGTATATCATTACGTCTAGTGTCGCAAAATGATAAAGGTGTTCTGTTCTGGCGGGAACGCAGGATGATGTGCCGGTTAAAGTGGCCAAGTTTTCTGCGAACCGGTCAAGGGTCCTTTCTTCTTCTCTTTTTACTCTCATCTCCATACTCCCCCAAAAGAACTCTCGCGAATTTTACGCCATAATTGGACGATGACGTGGAGGGTCCATGGTAGATCTTTAAGGCTAATGAGGTTGAAATCTATCGTTGATAGCATACCCGAACTCAATATCGACATGTTGAGGACTACCTTGCAAATTCTGGGCGGTGGGACGTCTTGGGGTCGGAAACCCGATGCCAGAAAGGCTACAGATATATTATTGATCGACCGAGTCATCGATGAGTCGTGAGACTCATTAGAGTCCCGGGTAGTGTGCGGTGTTCCAGGCCTTGGTCCTCGCCAATGATCCTTCCTCCGTTGCTCGGCGGCGTCTCAACATGGGTGTCTTCCTTGAACGTATGGCGCCGCTGTTCGAGATAACACCTTCATATATCCACCCAAAGACCTAAATCCAAGTCCAATAGATATCCATACTCTAAGATCTACCTATGAGCAAGTTAGTAAGGAGACAAGTAACAGGTTCAAGTTACTGGCCCCTTTCATTTGTAGCCCCCAAACCCTCAACTCCAGCATTTCATCGTCGTGCCGTATCACTAATCTTCATTCTAATTGATCCCCTATCACTAATCCCTAATTCCCCAGACTCCCCGTCCCGCCGTGGAGAAGAGCAGAAGAAACGCGTGGCTCCGACGAAACCCACCGGAACAATAGCCCGCTGTCGGAACCATTCTCCGGCTCGAGACGAGACGGGAAAATCAAAACTGACACAATATCTTTTAGCAGTTTACTCATCATTTGGTTTATTAATCCGACGAAAAATGGTTCAGAAATCCCTTTTTGCGGAGGGTTTTGCAGCCGTTTCCGGCTATGGGGTTCGGCGACTTTTTTTGGCCGCGTCATCGGATGAGTTCAACGTTGAGACGGGCTGGCTACATTGATGTTGCTTAATGAGGCAATCCAGAATTTCTTTTTGGACAGAACTACAGATAGTAAACAGATAAAAAAATGGCGTCATTTTCTAAGGATCTTGCGATAGGGACGGGAATCAAGGAAGTTGGTGCTGTAAGTTGATCTTATATATCATCCTCGGATCCTGCGTGTTTGACAGAGTTTCGGGTGTGAGAGACACTCGGGAGCTTCCTTGGTATGTCAAGCGGCGTTTTTCAAGGCGGCAACTGGAAGCGGCAGCTGATGCATACAGATACAGGACAAATCAAGTATGAATTTCTTATTCGGGTATCGTTCATAGCCAACATAATAACATTAAAGATCAGTAGTTATAGCAGCATAGAAGACGGGCGTACATATTATGCGTATGCAGCATAATATCATCAGTAGATCTCGAAGAAGCCAAGTCGTCCGGACCCAGGCGGTCCACTCTTGGCGTCGTCCGACAACGCAATTGATCGGCGATCAAATAAATATTAAAAAATTCACCAAAGCCCAACAGCCCTACGCAAACCTATACGTAAGCTGTGAAGTCGACGCTTCCCTCAACTGGGCCGCAATACTCCCCTTTTCCGGCGCAACCACTGCTGGGGGCATCTGCGGGACAAGCCCCACATCCTGGCCGAATGCGCCACCGGGGGCGTGAGGTTGTTGGTGTCGGGCGTCCCCGCGTGGACCGGGTGCCATGCCCGGGATGAAGACGGGCTCCGCGTCGTCGTCGAGCTCGTCTTGGCGGACGGCGTCGAATTCTTTGGGGAGACTGACTGTTAGGCCGTTGTCGATGCCAACTATGTCGCAGATTAGTATCGAATCTGGGGGGAAGAAGAGTCCGAGGAGGGCGGTGAAGTAAAACGAGCGCTTACCACTCATGAGGTGGACCAATTCATATAGCAAAGGAACCCACAAGGCCAAAGCCAACCCCTGGCCCATATCCCATTTGCTGTCCCCGATCCACGTCGTCTTACCGATGAAAACGTAAAGGACAATAAGATACGCCCAAGTACCAACAAATCCCAACACCGCATAAATCACAATCAACGTCCTCATCGCCCGCCTAATCACCCTATTCGCCCACATCTTCCGCCCACCGCACTTGAAGAAGGGCAAAACGCAGCCGATGCACAGGGCAAACAGCACGGGACACCAAGCTCCCACGCCGTGAGCGGCGGGGAGGGTTCCGTTGACGGGGAGGAAATCGTCGGGGCACACGCGGTCGAAGGAGTCGTTATAGCTGCGGGGACCGACTGCGCTGAACGCGATCGCTACGGCGGAGAGAATCCAGGTCACGACGAGGAGGGGCGCGTCGACCCATTGGCGGCGAGAGCCCCAGAGGTAGGCGGGGATGGTGGCGGCGAGGGAGAAGAAGGCGATGCAGGCAACGAGGAATTGGTGTCCGTAGGGCCGGAAAAAGTCATCGTCGCTCTGCCTCATTATGTATGCCCCGTCGGTGATGAGGCCGATGGATGTTCCGAGACATAGAATGATGGCGCAGATGAGAAAGTGCCGGGTCGTCCCGTAGAACGCATAGATGATCCTGTCGAGGGCAGTGAAGTGCGAAGCGGGCGGGATCCTGGACTCTCCAGGAACGGTGCGCGTGTAGAGCACAATAGCCATCACGCAGTAGCCCAGGACAAGCAACGCCTCGAGCCCGACCGAGACGATAGTACCGATGCCCATCCCCGTATTGTCGACCTTTAAGTTTATCGCCTTGCATACTTGCGAACGGCAGGGCTCGAGCGCGTCTCCGTAATCATAACGGTCAACACGTGAGTCCCAGACATAGTCGTGATATTCTAGGACTGTGTCGTTGCTCAAGTTCCGGGTAGGAAACATGGCGTTGAAGAAGGCGGCGACATCTCGGAAGGAGGGTTCTGAAGTTTTGCCAAGGAGGAGCCCGGAGACGTAGGAAGCCGTCGCGCTGCAATTGTTGGCGAAGGGGAGGTTAATGGGACGCCGTGGCGATTCTCCCCATGGTGCAACCATTGTCAACCTTGGGAGCCCCGAAAGACGGCGAAAAGAAGAAAAATATTGAGAGTAAAAAGTTGTATAACCTTTCGCGGTTGCTTTAGTATCCTAGGAATCAATAGCCCGGTGTAGTACGGCTCTTTAGGCACCACTCTAGGCTTCCGCGATCATGGTTCTGTCTCCGCGGGATCACGAGGAGGTCGAGTCAATGATTGTTACTGCTGAGAGTCGCAAATTGCGCCGAGGAATAAATTTTGGAACTAGAAATTGATGGCAGCGAAAATATCAACGGCACTACAGTCTTAAGCGAATGACTAGAGGTGAGTAGAAAAGCACGCCGGACAGAGATGTTCTCGCAAAGAAACGATGTTTTGGCTGAATCCTCCAGAGAACATCACCAAAACTAAACTATTATTTCGTATCTCGAGCGGGGACAGAAATTTCCCCCTTCCCAAGTGCATGGGGGGAGGCGTATTTGGTGTAACCTTGGGCCAGCCAAAAGCGGTCAAGTCCCAGGCACCACTACGGAGTGAATCAGACGACGCTTCAGGCTTAACCTAGCATTGAAGGAATGCGAGATAAAAGGCCTAGCAAAGTCGAGGCCGAGTCTACTTTGTAGTGTTTGAATGAAGAGTCTGTACGTCAGATGCAGTCCTTATGTCGCGAACGCGAGCCTTCATAGCGACCGCTAACTATCATGAAAAATCGAGGTTAAGCTCGTCTTCTTAAATCTGGGGAGGCACCATGCCATTGATGCTTTGTCCCAAATTGGGAACGCATCTCCGTTCCACCCAAAGGATCTGATCCCTGCAGCAGGTATTAGCAGAAGCATAAAGTCCGGCATTTTGGCCGAGATTCGGGAACTGGCCAATCACCAGGGTCCCCTTGGAGCGCTCGTAAATCCACCAACTCTGGGGTAGTTAATGGGTTCATGAGCGTCTCCTCATTCTCACAAGCCTCTGTGGCTGGGCCATCACATCTTTGGTGGCTCACTGAGGTTGATCGAGGTAGATAAGTCTGAAGATCTGCAGTGCAAAGACCAGAGACGGTAAGCACTCACTCCAAGGCTAGCGTAGATCTCCAGTCTGGGGAAAAGCCGGTATAAATGTCTAGATGCAACCTCGAAGGTTTTCTAGACATCGTAGTATTCGGAGAGAAACCTTTGATTCTAGCCTTGAGCAGGAAGGTGGATAAAGCCTTTGCAGCGGACATTTCTCTATTCGGAGGGGCGTCGAGATCTCGGCAGCCGTCATGACTTGGCCAGTGCTTGCAATCGTGATCAAATACTACATCCCACCTGTCAAGAGTTCCTCTTCCCTCACAACCCGTGTGACGGCTCCTTGCTTTTTTCATCCATGTTACCATTAGAACCACCGAGCCCCGACCTGTCTTCAAAAGACTAGCGCCGTCGTGAAGCGGCTACACCCATCTATCCGCTCCGGCAGAGACGGAAGAAGCGCGATTTCCTCTGCTTGTGATCCCGGTGGAAGAAGAAACATCGACGTCTTTTGCATTTAAATGCGACCTTCAACGTCGTGATATGCCGACCGGGCCGAATGCTTTGGTCATTCGATTGCCTTGAAGAAAAAGAAAGCAGAGTTGGGGATGTAACAACAAATGTCTTGGGCGTGACGTTGCTGGTGGGTGGGAGGAGAAACATTAGACCCGTGATGATTGATCTGGAGGTATGTTTCATGGCATAGACCGGAGGGGAAGTGCCTCTTTTTTGCGACGGAGAGGAGATCGTGAGTTGGAGAACATCGATTCCTTCACTGATTCAAGACCAGGCGGGGCATTTACGGCCAGATGCCAGAGAGTCCATGACAGCACGATCAATTAATGGGTTCCAGTTACGTACAAGATCACGGCAAGAGTACCGAACCTGGTGGAGCCCGTCGGGAATGCTCCGCTGATTGAAAATGCGTTGCCAGGCAATGCTCTACGTCAATGACAATGACTCCTGTAATTGGATTTGATGCTTTATTGACCTCATCAATCCATCAAACAATAGCCCGGTGTTTCTGATGGTAGGCAAGTTAAGCGGCGCTGCAACCAGGCTGGGCTGTTTCCGGGCTCAGATGGGAACATGACCAAATTGAATCAATTTAAACTCCTTACGCTCCTAACACCCGACGCTTGCAGCACCGATCGAGGATGGATCGATGCTAATAGTCACTGTAAGCGCCCATAGACTACTTCGTGATTGGCTTCATCACCACCCTTGCCTCGTAAAATCCTTAATCCGCAGTACATTGATCTCTCTCCTTGAGCCTCAACTTCGATTTAGACTAGAGGTTTTAGGCCAGCCCAATTCCATCCACTGATGCTTTGCAGGCATTCGAATCGATTCCTCTGAATCAAACTACGGTGCCCCTCGTCATTTCCATTGGTTATGGCTCGCATAAAGCTCAATCATCGAGTCACACCTTGATAGGTCCATCCACAGTCCCTGACACCTCCACTTCGCCCATTCCCCCACTCCATTGTCCCACTCTATCCATTCCACACAGTTCTCTACATCCCCCATCCCAGTTAATCCATTGATCCCAGTTCATGCCATCTCATCTTTCCCCCTCTCTGGTTACATTAGGCTTCCTTCCGAAAGCCTATCCCCCCTTTACGTACATCTCGTTCGTGATTATTCGACAAACCCTCTCTCTCGACTCGCTTAAACAGGCGGTCCCCCTCCGTTGGGTGGGCGCATTTAATATTCCGTGGCGGATTCCGCCATCAATCTATATAATCGGTGATCCGCTTCCGCCGCATAACACCCGCCGCCGATCTGCCTTCACATGTAAGCCACCATGTTTGTTTCCCTGTTCTGATAAATATATTAAATATATCTATACTCTGTTGGTCTCCGAAAACAAGATGCTATGTCTTGGAAACTTGGCTTGAAGCATGGAGGCATGATGGTCGGAATCAACTAGATCATTGATGGCGTGGCTCATGGTATAAATGTTCTCATAATAAAAGTCCAGGAGCTTGAGTGGAGCACACGCACGCCCAGTCAACGTGGCCCGGTGTAAGTGGGGAGGGGACGTCCCCCGTTTCGGTGTTTGGACGGTTGTCGACTTGGATCATTGATGTGTGCCATTCGGCATTGCAGGCAGACCCCTGACAATATCTTCACACACAATCCTGCCAGTCCAGTGTGCCAGCTGCTTTGTAACTGGCCCAAATGTAAAACGCCTTGTAGAAACAACCCCAGGCACAGCGTCCCCTTAACTTTCTTCGCAACCCAATTACCAGATTCATATCTCCTCATTCGATAGAAATGTTTGTAGAAGATGCGAGGAGGGGGAAGAAACGACAACTAGGAGATTGTAATGGCTGCGAGGAGATGTGGCTACCAGGGCCAGGTCGCATCGATTTGGCCGACTGATGAAGGGGGAAAAGAAAAATGAAAAGAAAGCTACCCTTTTGATGGGACATGCTGGCGAGCATGGAAGGTCGTTGTTGGGCATGCCATCTTCGATCCTACCTTGACTTCCCTTTTATTCTGCACACCCACTCCTCCTTCTAAGGTCTCGGGGGTTGTCGTTTCCTCTTTCCTCTCTTTTCTCAAGGTTGCGCTTGCCTTGACAGTCATTCCCTTCGATACCCTCACTCAACCGGCATTGAGCCTCGCAGACATTCGTTTCTCTTCACAATACCACTTTCTCCTTTCGTTCTTTTATCCCCGAACAGACTTCTCGTCCGTATTGTTACGCTTCATAGAGTGAAACGTTTCTTTCAACTCGGGGGATAGCACCTTTCAACCTTTGATTCTTGTCTTCTCGCATCTATATATACATATCTTCACTCCTTGGAAGCAAGCCTTTCCATCTTCGATATCTCCACCGCAGCGAGCTTTCTTTCTAGCTGTCCAACGGCGCAAAAGTTCCCCTTCTCTACACGGATACTTTCTTCTAAACACGTATAAGTCATCATGTACTCCTGGGGTTTGCTCCTCCTGGCCTTCAGCCAGACAGTCGCCTCCTGGGGTGCGCCAGGCTACGGAGGCTACAGGCTCGTCTGGCAAGATGACTTTGCCGGCGGCGCCGGAGAGCTCCCCAACGGTGACAACTGGCACATGATCACCAACTTGCGGGTCAACAACGAGCTCCAAGACTACACCACATCCAACAGGAACCTCCAGAGGAGCGGCGGCAGCACTCTGCAGATCGTCCCGTGGAACGAGAACGGGAGGTGGACGTCCGGCCGCGTCGAATCCAAGTACGAGTTCACCCCGGAAGCCGGCCGTCTCACCATGGCCGAGGCGCGGATCCGATTCGGTGATAACCCCATCGCGAACAAGAAGGGCTATTGGCCCGCCTTTTGGCTTCTGGGTGCTTCCATCCGACGGGGCACCGATTGGCCCCGCTGCGGCGAAATCGACATCCTCGAAACGGTTAATGGCCAGCTCCGCGGTCTCGCTACTGTGCATTGCGACGTCTATCCCGGTGGAATTTGCAACGAGCCCATCGGTAGGGGTGCGTCGACCGGGTTCCCAGATCAGGGTTGGCATAACTGGAGAGTGGTCTGGGACCGCCGGAATGGTGACTGGACTCAGCAGACTATTACCTGGTACCTTAATGAGCAGCAGTTCCATCAGGTTGCTGGATGGTCAATCGGAAGCGAGGGCATCTGGCAGACCTTGGCCCACTCGCCCATGTACTTCATCCTTAACATGGCGGTTGGCGGTGACCTGGTAAGTATTCAACGAGTCTCTTTTCTTGATCAAAGACTGTCCCCCTCGGTCAGGCAAGTATGGCTAACTCGTTCTTTTTTTCACAGCCCGGAGCCCCCGACGGCAACACCTGGGACGGCTATGGTAGCATGATGGAAGTCGCATATGTTGCCCACTACGTCCAGTCGTGAGGACAAGACTCGGGTCAATGAGCCAGCATCATAGATTCTCTTGCACCTTGCGTTCTCTTCAAATGTATATATTGCCTTTGTTGTATTTAAAAAGAAACACACGCCCTCCACAGCGCTAATAGAGGGGCGTGTCTGTCAATATACCGAGACTTGGCAAGAATGAAAGCTGGAATGAGATGTGCTGTCTTGCGGAATCGGATCTTTTGTATGTCCGTTCTGGAAGGACAGTGGGACAAAACAGCTCCACCTGGCAGGCGGCGCGCCCCGGTCTGTCCGGATTTACTGTCACGTGATCCGATAAGTCAGTACTTCGTGCTCAGGACAATTGTACTGCCTATTTTGTGAACAACTTAGAACAGCAAGTTGTCGTGTCCAGAAACCCCGGCGATGTCGGTGGGTCGCCGAGTCATCAGGAGCACAGGCGACATGTCGAATCACCCGACAGCAGTCCGATCCCGGAAGCCACCGGAATATGGGACCAAGCTGTATCAGCGCAGGCCAAGCTTGGCCCTAATTGGGCGCTAGCGCTCGAACTGAGGTCATTTCCCCAGATTTCCATCTCGGTCGGGGCGGAAGTGTAAGCAGAACAGTGGAGAACAGAGGGAATTTGACCAGGGCCAGCAGTGGTAATGTACAAGTTACAATGTACCCAATAATCAGCTCATCAACTCATCAATGGCCTAATCGCAGCTAATTACTGATGAGCAACTGACAAGGAAGCTCCGCTACAGTGTCCGCGTGCTCATTCCTTAGGTAACGTACGAGGATCGTAGTTACGTAGTTCACGGTGAAGTGTTTCGTATCTGCTGGGCAGACCACTTTTTGCTGTACTAATCAAGTATCAATTGATCAATCGATCTGTTTGTACCCTGCACCAATCTGATTCCCCCCTGAGCAGCTCCACGGCAAGCTCAAGTCACGCGATTACATTCGGCCGGTTGTACACATACCCGGTCGACCACATTCGACCATCGATTGTCTTGGTATCAGTACTGGATCCCATGACAGCTTCCCTTGCCGGAACGTAATGGGTCTCATAACCCTCACAAGCAGGTACCCCCGCCGGGTACAATCAATACCAGTAGAGGCAAGACCAGCTGGCCCAGCCCTTTCCCACAAATGAAAGAGTAAGCTGGCCTCACGGGCTGGCCTGGCCAAGGAACTTTGACTGGTTGCCCCTCCCTCTTTCTCTCTCTCCCTCTTAGTCCGCAGGTCCCCCTTTCCCCTCATCGACGTAGTTAAACTTCCCCCCTCCTTCAAGCTTCGGAACCTTCCATCTCCCCCCTTTCAACTCTTACACCTACACACACATACAAACACCCAGAACTCTCCATCATCGCTGTACGTAATCCCTGGACAGGTAGGTATTCATCTCTTCTCTTGAGATTCATCCTACACTGAAGCTTGTTTCCGTCTCATTCGACTTGCCGGGTTTGTAGTACTGCCTGCTAACATCGCCGGTTTGACAAGTCCGCTCTTCTTGAAACCCCCGCATCAACCCCGCCTCACCAGAGCTCCCCAACAACAAACAACCGCAAACATGGCGGCGACAGCGAAGAAGACCGACGTTAGGAACATTAATGACCTTGGTATGTTGTCTTACTCGTCGAGAGCCAGTTGGTCCCTGCCGTCTGGTATCCTTACCCTCCACGTGCTAATTGGACGTTCAACACGCCATAGAGAAAGAAGGAATCGAGTTGAAGATCAGCGCCGAGACTCAAAAGACGGGATGGTAAGTTTTGACAAGCGAGGCATACCATGCCGTGTCTTCTCTCTATTTCCCAGCATCCGGGAAACTAAATATGGAGGTTCTCTAGGAAAATCAACACTTCGCCCTCGACGGTAGATGACCCGGCCGTCCTCAAGGAGCTCCTCACCACTCCTGCGGTCAAGAGGATTGACCTCCAGTTCCCCCTCGGAATCGAGGTGACTGCCCGTAACCTCAAGGGCGTTACGATTAAGGATGCGTTAGACGCAATTCACAAGGCTTATAAGAAGAGGGTAAGACAAACACCGCACCAACTTTAGCGAACCGCGTCCGAAGGGGCTTCAACGCCAATCATGGTAATTGCTTGCTGACGCCAATCTTCTTTCCTGCTACAGGCTGATGACGAGTTGGACAATCCCTACCTCGCTGGTTTCGAGTGGGACAAGGAGGAGTCGTGGACGAAACTCATTGTGCATCTCTCCAAGACTTCCAGTGCTCCCATGGAAAAGAAGAAGAAGAAATAAGCTGCACGCTAAACTGATCGATGCCGGCTATTGACTATAGCCCTTCTCAACCCCATCGGTCCTCAACTCTGTTCTGGTAGCTGCTGCTACCGTTTGGTCATGTCTGCTGGGAAATATGTCGGGGGAGGTTACGGGAGTGGCGTATTTTGCAATGGACTGGCTGCACCATATTATATTACACATACATATTTGTAAAACAGCCGGCGATGGACATTGTGTTATTGGGACGAGAGCTGGCATGCCCTGACGCTACTGCTTAATATACATTGTTCTGCTGTCAATTCTCGTTCGTGACTTAGCCTTGACGGCCTGTACTTTGACCTTGCTTGAATCGATGTGATATGCGAGTACGACATGTGCTGCGTCGAGGTGTCACAGTCATCACAGTCCTCGACAATCGATGTCGTCTCAAGTTGTTCACGCTCTCTCATTTACCCCAGATCACGAAAGTGGGGAGCTTCTCAACACCTTGGACTAACACCAAGATATTGCATGATCCAAGGCGGGGTGCTCAGCTTGAGGTGGGGTAGCGTCTGGATTGGTCGGGTCTTAGTGTCTTAACAACATTGCGTTGATATTGATAGGAATATTGTTAAGTGACAAACATAGCCGATCTCCATGCCTTTGCGGTGCGGGAACTTTACTCTGCGAGGATATCTTCGTATCAGAAGGTACAATTTCATTCTCCCTCGAGATCTTCAGTAGGATCTCACAAGAGAAATAAAAATAGAATCCTCAGCATTTGTGCCGACTCCAAGATTGAATTTGAGGCCTGCACAAATTCCACCGTTCGCTGCATCATTGCAGACATCTGACGTAAGGTCCGTCGCTTTCGGCTCAGAGGCGCGCAATCGTCTCTGGCTTCACTCGGCTATCCACGGGCCACTCCGCGTTCCACGACATGCATGTGTCGAGTGCGGAAAGCTCCCATCTTAAACTCCCGGGAACAGCCATCAGCGGGATCTCACAAGGTTCGGGGAAAGGAGACCGAGTAAGTTGTTACCGGTTCTAAGCTGGGACGTCGGGATTGTTAAAATGGAGGTCGGCTGCCCCTCTCTCCTTCCCGGACTCCTCGATTGGTGAAACTAACCTTATCGGTATAGAACTTGGCATCCTGGTTATATCGAGACCAATTTATCGAGTGTTCTTGCCTTTGAGAAAGGACAATAGTTGTTCTTTGTTTTTTTCCTCCCCTCTTCTGTATTTTAGTTGTTCACGATGCCTACGACGGAGTTCAGTTTCGCCGAAAAGTACCGGTACCAGACCGGCTTCGACTCTTATCTTGAGTACGTCATCACCTACGCACCCCCAAGGCTGGACAACATGCCTAATTTGTTCTTAATATGAATATCGCTAACTTGGCCCTTTTCTCATTTAAAGGAGTGAAGCTGTTAAGGGCTCCCTTCCCATCGGCGCCAATTCACCCCAGAAGCCGGCGCACGGCTTATACGCCGAGAAGCTATCAGGCACGGCCTTCACTGCCCCGCGGCACGAGAACAAGCAGACGTGGCTCTACAGGATACTCCCATCCTGCTCCCACCCGCCCTTCGAGGCCTCAGAGACCAAAGCCGAAGCCGTCGTCGACTTCTCGAAGCTGGAGTACATCCCCGACCAGCTCCGATGGGACCCCTTCGACCATGACGAATCCAAAGACCTGGACTTCCTTACGGGCCTGCGCCTCGTGGCCGGCGCGGGCGACCCTACGCTCAAGCAGGGGATCGGGATCTACATCTACGCCGCGGGGAAGAGCATGGCCGAAAACACTGCCTTTTACTCCGCCGACGGCGATCTCTTGATCGTGGCGCAGGAGGGTGTTTTGGATATCCGGACGGAGCAGGGATGGCTGTTCGTGCGTCCCATGGAGATTTGCGTCATCCCCAGGGGCGTCAAGTATCAGGTCCACCTGCCTTCAGGCCCCGCGCGGGGCTACGCTCTCGAGCTATACCAGAACCACTTCATCCTCCCGGAGCTAGGCCCCATCGGCTCCAACGGACTAGCCAACGCGCGCGATTTCCAAGCCCCCGTGGCGTGCTTCAGTGAAGACCACGGCACGACGGCCTCGGACGGACCTAACGCGTACACCGTCACCGTCAAGTTCAACAACGGGCTCTTCGAGACGAAGCAAGCCCACACGCCCTTCGACGTCGTCGCCTGGCACGGAAACTACTACCCCTTCAAATACGACCTTGGGCGCTTCAACACCATCGGGTCCATCTCCTATGACCACCCAGATCCCAGCATCTTCACGGTGCTCTCGGCCCCCTCCGGCCTCCCCGGGACCGCCGTCGCCGACTTCGTTATCTTCCCACCGCGCTGGCTCGTGGCGGAGGATACGTTCCGCCCGCCGTGGTATCACAGGAACACGATGAGCGAGTTCATGGGGCTCATCCTCGGCGCATACGATGCTAAGCGCGGCGGGAGCGGGGGGTTCGTTCCGGGGGGTGCGAGCTTGCATAATGTTATGAGTGGGCATGGGCCGGATGAGGCGAGTTATGAGGGGGCGAGGAATGCGGAGCTGAAGCCGGCGAAGGTTGGGGAGGGGAGTTGTGCTTTCATGTTTGAGAGCTGTTTGATGGTGGGTGTGACGGAGTGGGGGCTGAAGACGTGTAAGAAGGTTCAGGAGGGGTATAATGCGGAGAGTTGGGGTGGGGTGAAGGTGCATTGGAAGAAGCCTGAGGGAGAGGATGGCAAGGGGCATCTTCTGTAAGTGATGCTAGGAGGGCACGGCTACGGTATTGAGATGGGTCTACGAGGGTTTAGGATGCCAATCGGGATGAGATTGCGATTTGAGTCAAGACCTCTGTTGTTAGTCTAGGCTTGTAGTTCACATGCCAATCTTAAAAATGCTGTATAAGTTTTTCCAACTCAACGCGGATGCCATCGGCAGCTTCCCGACTCGTACCTGATGCCCGAGACTTTTGTCAACGTCTTGGCCATCTCGGTGACTAGTCCTGATTTTCAGCACAATTCAATTTGTCTCTCCCTCTACTTCGTAGATTCCTAATTAGAAGGTCGCATTGGGTGGCTGGCGGACTTTTTTGTCTTTCTCTCCGCCGCTCAATCTCGACCCTCTCTCAGGCGACTCGTCTCTCCCATGGACGATTCGTTAGCGGTAAGAAGAAGAATGGACGTGAGTCCCGGCCTGGACGTGCATCCGTACACCGCTGGAGGCGAACTTTCCGTTGTTCGCCTGGCCGATGTAGGGCCGAGCCTCACCCGCATTAAGATTTCAAGGGTTTTCGTGAGGCTGAAAGCCTTCTCAAGACGGAAACCATATCCGGCGCTATTTTGTCTAGGGGGTGGGAGGCGTAGTTGTATGCCCTCACCGGTCTTTCTTGTTATTATTTTTTCAATGCATTCTTTCCTATTTTCTTTCTTTTTTTCGCCTATTATGGCTAGACGGTGTGGTTTTATATCTTCGGTGTTTGTTTCGTACAAAGACGAATGGGTTTCTCTCCTTGAGAAACATTTCGGATAGTTTGCTATTATTCTATTTATGGAGGAGGATGAAGAAAGTTGTGGGAAAGCTGGAGGCACGTACTAGTAACCTGGTTCCTGGATACGACATAATATTGCTTTTTTAGGTGGATGACCTGTTGCGTTCCGATGACTGGGTTACTGGGTAGCTGGGTGGTTGGCTTGGTCGGATGCTGGTCTGCAGGGGAGGGAGAGAAGACACCTCATGGCATCGGAAGGGGAGCCCACAACTTTGGTTCTAGTTTAAGTCCCTTGTAGACGATTTTGAAATGTGGCACGGAGATTCGAGAATCGACAGATCAAGAGTACAAAAATCAAGAAAAGATTATAAGCATTAAAAAAAAGTCTATGATGCTTTAGCCCAGTATCTCATGACTCTTTCTTTTGTATATACCCCCGTAAAACAAAGTGTAAAGTGGTCCTCATCACGCCGCGCTTGCAAACGTTGATTCCTTCATCATCATGATAAACAAAAACCAAAGTAGTACAGGATTTTCATCATTTCGCATTCATCCCCTCCACGATCTCTGATTCATCGCTCATCGAGGTTTCCGCGCATATATCGTATGCAAAGGCAAATACGCATGGAACGCCGTATCCGCCACGGCCCTCCTCACCTCGACAAGAAACATCTCAACCTGCACGGCCGTCCATCCCAACCCCTGGACAAAAGGTTTCCTCGCCAGGCCCTTTAACCCGTCAAGGATGACCGTCTTGAGCAGGTCGCCGCAGTAGGCCAGTTCGGGCTTTTTAGGCCACACGCCTATGGGGCACTTGAGGGAGCGGTGGGAGACGTTCTCGAAGCCGGCCTGGGCGAGGTCGTCTTGGATGTGGGTTATGGCGTGGAGGTCGGAACCGAGGGCGTGCAGGCCGTTGGAGAGGTGGTAGTAGAAGTCGCGGAGCCTGTAGGTTGTTTCTGGAGTGAGAGATGAGTCGTCGGATTGGGGGTCGTAGTGTAGTTCTTGGATTTCAAGATAGCCGCCGGGTTTAAGATGTCTTTAGAGTTTCTCTCAGAGTAAGCAATCTAAAGAGATATAGTTTGAGGGTTACTCGATAGAGTTAGAAAGGGCGAGACTCACTTATACGCCCTCTCTATTAATTGCTGGCGGTTCTTTATCGAGAAGAGTGTATGTCGGATGTGGATGTAGTCAAAGTGGTCGTCGGGATAGTCCCAGCCATTCTCGTGCTCGACGTCGTCGACAACGAATTGAACATTCGGTGGCACCAGCTCGGGCTGTATGGGAGAGAGATCCAGTCCAAGGAAAGATGAGTTCGGGTATAAGTCGGCCACTAGTAAACACACCGGATATGAGAATCTTAAGACGCCAAAGAAATTTGGAATTTTGAGTGAAGCGATGTGAGCAGGATTGGGCCGACTCCGGAAGGGATGATGTCTAAGACACGATAGGAATGCGTT
This sequence comes from Scedosporium minutisporum, assembly GCA_034774675.1. NCBI lineage: Eukaryota > Fungi > Ascomycota > Sordariomycetes > Microascales > Microascaceae > Scedosporium > Scedosporium minutisporum. The sequence goes on from SJVG01000042.1 coordinate 25,296, forward strand.
TGTCTGCATCCGCTCCTTCGGGACCGTCGCCGTCACACGTCCGGAGAAAAAGCTGAGCAGGGGGAGCAACTTACATTCTGTGCACCAGACGCCAGTTCCCGTTCCTAAAAAATTCTTAGGTTAGTCTCGGCAATCTCATATTGGAGGAATTTCAACATCTGCATCTTGACAATCTCATGGGAGAAACATTCCAATCGTTGAAATGTGACTCAACTTTCATCGACAAGAGCTTTAAAGCAATAGGAAGAGGAACAATGAAAATGAGAATAAACTTAGACTCACCTAGATCCAACACCTCGGTACCAGATTCTAACATATCCTCCACCGGCGCAAAAAACGCTTTACCCTCACACAAGGCAAGTGTCATGACATGGCGCATCTCATCACACTGCTGCTCAACTTCGTCGTTGGGGAACGGGTATTTACCGGCGTGGTAGGCGTGGTATCGGAGACCTCCTTCCATGACATGTTCCAGTATACTCTCCGTGAGACTCCTCGTCTCGATGGTGGCGTGGTAGGTTTCCGAGTCGGAAGATCCATCACTGGACCGCGCAGGGCGGCCCTCGGACGGCATTATTAGGTGCGGAGGTTGCGGTGGGCAAGTGGTAATGCTATAAAACCAGTCGTTGTGTCTGTGATGGTGGAGGTGGATAATAAGGTCTCGGAATCGGAATGGCTAAGGAGTGGTGAGGGTATAATGGCGTAGAGCAGCATGCGGACGGATCAGTGTACGATTTGAGGAGGGTTTAAAAGGATCCTGGCTGAAATTTGTCGAGCAAGATTGGGAACTGGGTGAGTGGTTGCCCGGTTTTTGCAGGTAAATGAGTTAGAGAGTGACGATGCCGGGGAAAGAATGCGTTTCTAGGCCAGACCAAATGGGATGACACTTCCAAGACGTTATTTTCTTCTTTTTTTTTCTTCTGGAACGAGACACGAAAGGCAAGGAAGAAGAAGAAGGAGAAGAAGAAGGGGGTAGGAAGGGATAATCTAAGGAATGAAGCCAAGACCAAAGATTGGAAGATTGGAAAAAGACTACTTCGTGGGTGGAGGGCAAAGTCCACCTGGACCCAGCAGTCTGGGAAGACGGAACGGGTGGAGATATTTGTAGAACACACACCACCACCACCACCACTCCTCCTCCACCACCTCACGTCAACTGGCACGGGAAGAAATTAGTGCGGCAGATGAAAGGAAAAGCAGCACTAGGGCAAAATACTCCGCAAGGGTGTGAGGTGGGTCTCTCATCAAGCCATGGCACCCATGATGAGACTTGGCTTGGACGGGAGGGAGATGGGGAGTGTATGAAGTAATAGAAGTATGTAAACTACATACAGCAGTTCGCGGCGTCTCGGGAGTGGACCAGTCGCTCGGGCTGGGTCTCCATGTACGAGGTCGCCGTGTGGAAGAGGGTGTAGTTGAAGTCGGGGCCGGAGTGCTCACCTATTGAGGGAGGTAAGTCCTCGCCTGGAGGGGTAATGCAAAAAGCAAGGGGTTTTCGCCTTTTCTTCTTCTTTTTTCTTTCTTTTCTTTTTCTTTCCTCTTTTCCCCTGGGCCCGTTCTCTTTTATTTTCCTTGATGGCCGCGGTTGTGGATGGGAGGAGTGGGAGGGAAGTGGAGTGAGGTGTGATGCGTGAGAGGGGAAAATCTATTTTGCTATTATTACACGCAGAGGGGACAAGGAAGAGGAAACTTGTCTCTGAGAGAGAGGGAGGAGAGCAAGCCCATGTTCACGTTTCCTTAATCCTCTAACCATATGCAGGAGCAGATGCCCCCATGTCCCGACAGCCTGGTCCCATGCAAAGTGGAGGGACAGGAGAGAGGAGAAGAACAAAAAAGAAAAAAAGTTGGGAGTGGTGGTGCGAAGATGGCAGTATTGGAGATTGGGTGGGTTAGCGATAGCAGAAACGGGTTAGGAGCGGAATGGTTATGCAGTGTAGTAGATTGCTACCCTGGTCGAGGCGGACATGAACAGCAAGAGGAGAAGCAAGCGAAGTGTGGATTCTGGTGAGGAGAATGCATGAAGGAGAGGGGGAAGAGAAAGGGGGGGAGGACGACAATATGACGCCCGTTTGTTTCTGAAAAGCGCATTCCGGTCTTGGTTTGATTTTGACTATTTTTGTCTGGACGTTCGTCTATGCACGCGCGGATTTCGTGATAGATGCTGTTTTGACTACAATTTTTCATCATCTTATTTTCTGTCTTTTCGAAGGACTTTTGATAGAGCGACGGGCGAAGAAGCGCACCCAGCGGGCCAACGCCATTCCTCTGGACATCTGGACCCGAGGATCTGGGTCCTGAGACGAAACGTTCGACTTGGCACTGTGAAGAGAAGATTTCCGACATGGGACCAACTTGACCAGACTGGACCAGACTGGCGGTAAGTTTGGCGAAGATACTTCTTCGAGGATACTTCTTCGAGGGTGCACCGCCCGGTCGGGAATCGAGGCGGAGAGAACATGGAGGCCGGGTACCCTCATGCCTGTACGAAGTAGCGGAGAGTCTAGGATCACCGAGCTGGTACATCGCGTGTACGAATTGTTGAGGTTCCTGAGTTGAGAGTCGAGTCAGGTGCAAGCGCACTGGCATTCTGATTCTGGGCACGAACCACCTAGCGCAAAGTAGTGGAGTGTACGAAGTACTTCGTAGCGTCCCTGGGCTGCACACCAACACACAAGACTGGCAAGCGGGCGTTTGCAATATGCACCGCCAGGGAGTTAGAGGGCAGTTTTACGAAGTATTGAGGACGGCAATTGGTATCAACGTAGCATCAAGTCGCCAATGATTATTGTGACGCTCGAGGTCGTGATGCTCAACTGTACGTAATACTTTGTAAGAGCAGTCCTGGGTTGGCACCAAGAAGTCAAGTACCAAATGCCTGTCCAAAGTACTCTAGGTTGTAACTGCATCAAGTGCCAAATTCACACGCGCAGTGTGCGAGTTGCCCAGAGAGTACCTGCCTCATCCTTCGTTACTTCACCCACTACTTTGCACACTCCTTCCCAACTCATGTACCTCGTACCAATGGTTCAGGTGCAACTGCCAAAATCCAATCCAGACTGTCGGGTAGGGTACGTACTTCGTACTCTGCGAACTACGAAGTATACACCGCCCACACCTCCGTGCCTGCCTCCTTCCTACCTCTGTGCCTGTGCCTCTGTGCCTCTGTGCCTCGCGCTTTCTTGAAGCTGCCCTCTCGGTCCCAAACACCCAGATTCGTCGTAAATTTAGTTTGAGTCATTCGTTCCATCAATGTTGTTGTCAGGTGCCCGCCGATCCCGCCGCGGGCGTTAGCGCCTGGACCACTTTCATCCCTTCGAGTATCTGCATCCTCCATCGCCGTTGCAGCATTCCCAAGCGTCTGCTCCACTAAGAAGATGAAGAGTACGTACAGCAACCTGCACACATAAACTAGGACACCACACCTTACGGAGTGTCATCGACAAAAGTTCTTCTCCTCTCCCGCAGATGTCGTGAATATTTTCTCCTTTTCCCGATGCCCACAATTGCATATCTCCAGAGGCTCTAGAAGCTCTAGACCCCAGCCTCCGCTCACTCCCATCATGCCACCGACACTCGGGAGCCAGGGCATATCACATTAACTTGGCAAGGGGTCAACGGGACGCCTTGCGCAGGGGGGTTTATGACGCGCGTTATGGTAGGAATCAATGGTAGGTCGTATATGCTAATGGTAATGTACGATGTACGAAGTATTACATCTTGATGTATTGAAAGACTGTGATCCTGTTCCCGCCCGCTTAATTTCTTTCTCCGCCGTCCCAAGGAATTGCACCGAACCAGACCACTCGCGGCCACTCACGACCACCCCACACCAGACCACCAAATTTCAGGTCGCGTCCGCCTGGGACGTCCTGGTACGATATGGCCCAGCCAGGCCATCCAGGCCCTACCTGGACGGCCGAGCGCTGGCGACGTGTTGCATCGCCCAACAAGCAATGAGCCGAACTGAGACTGAATCGCATGTCGGGGTCACGGAAGAGGTTAGTTAAATAACACGAAGTAAAATAACCCTTTAAAAATATTAATCTCGACGACAAAAATAGTGATAATTGAGAACTAACGGAAGAAGCATGCCTTGAGAAGCAGGGACTGTTACTCAATATCCTCTTCTACAAACGCAGGTGCCAACTGCCAGGGCTGCTCGAGTTCGCGAACCAATGCTCGCTCCGACTGCTGAGAATGGCACAAGTCCGATGGGGGTTCCTTGGGACACGGAGTTCTAATTCTCCCGAATCGGAACTTTACTTTTCAGACCGCGGGATGAGAACCTAAAACCTAGAACCTGGAAATTGGCAAAAGCAACGACCGTCCTATAGCCGGCATAATCGGGCTGAGATGGGATGCGAACCAGATTTGCGGTACCCAGGATTTTGCGGCGCTTGGTTCGATGCTATCGCGACAAAGTGAGAAATCCGCCCGACCAGATACCGCGCGAGAGGATAAAAGTCTTCCACCGCAATTCAACACAAACTCCTTTGCCAGTTCAAGAACGACCAACGCCAGGCGATACCACAAGCTAGTGTACATCTTTTGATGCTTCAGGCTCTGCGAAGGGAAAGGATGTGCATTCGGTCAAACAAGAGCCTTGGACGCTGTAGCATCTGGTCCCGGCCTAGTGGAGCCCCCATCCATCCTCTCTCACAAGCACGGCGCTCAAAAAGCACCCAACCGAATACGGAGGATGGAGGCTGGGCGATATTGATATTTCTGGCGGTTCCACGCAGATGCAGCTCTTGAGGAGACCAACATGCGAAGCATGAGCGGTTTCTTGGCATACTTCTTCGTCCGCCGGTCACACTGCCTCACTCTGCATTATCCCATGTCGGAGAGTGCATTCTTACGAAGGATGAGTATTGCTTCGTCCATCCATGGAGCAAACGGACATCGTTCCGGCAGATAAATCCGGCCCACCGAAACTGGCAGCTTCAATCACCAGTCAAAATTGATCAGGGACCAATCGTACAAGGTACGAAGCAGTGTACGACGTCCGGGATCCCTGTCGGGACCAACCTCCTGGGACAACCGTCACATCACACAACGCATCGCATCACAGCCCTGGACCTGTTCCGCGGGATTACCATACGAAGGAAGCCCTCCTGCGCACCCACACGTACGCACCTTTTCAATACCGAGGCGCAGTGGGGTTACCACCGGTCTTTATTTTTTTTATGTTTTATTTTTCTTTCTTTCAGGTATGTCGGACATGCGAAGCGACATTGAAGTGGCGGCGATAAAACCCCAAGTATAGGTAGTATTACCGAGTGCTGCGAGCAAACATGAGAGTCAAGAGGGAGGGCTGATTTGCTCGCTTCCAAGGGGGAATGACTCGCACTGGAAATTTTTGCGATGCGACTGATTCCTCTCTCACACAATCTCTTCATCTTCAATGTGCTCCCCTCTATTATGTACTTGTTCCCCCCACCCAGACCATTCACTTGAAACCTCTGCTCTGCCCAACACTACTTCGTACTGCGTACACTACACTACACTACTCTCCACCTCTCCTGCCCCTCCTGCAGCATCTCGGGTGATGCATGCGCTTTTAATTTAATGCCCTGAATCCTTCGTTCGAACACCCCGCTCGACAAGTCTCAGACAGCGGAATTGAGAAACGGTTCCCGGTGTGGTGTGCGAAGTACTTCGCCTTTGTCTTGGAATAGACTGGACTACCCGAAAGCACAGTCACAGTCAGCCCGGGGCGGCCAGGTCAGACCAGGCACGCAATGCAAGTAGTCCGACCCAAACTCTCGGGTCCTTCGAGAGGACAAGGCCAGGTCAGGCTCTGTGTCCCCAAAAAGTACTTTTTGCGAGGTACGAAGTAGTGTACACAACGAAGTAAACTAGTCCAGTTCCCTGCAGGCGGGTAGGGCCTGGATCTGTTTCACTCCTCAATTTCCCCTTTTACTTTCATGTCCTCTTTTCCTTCCACCTGCTTCTTCATCCTTTGCCCCGTTCACTTTCACCGATCCCAGCCGATTCTGCCACTCCCACTCACCCGGACCCACCCGTCGGACCCTTTCCCCGATGGGGATTCGTTAAGGTGATCTTACCACATTTCGCGCTTGATTGAAATAGGGGATGCAGTGGTGAGCGGTGCAGGAAGCGCTACAACGCTATTCCCATTGCGAGACCAAAAGACCCGCCAGTCTGGGTCCGCTAGTGCCCAGCTCCCAGTTTCCTGTTCCGCGTTTCCCTCCTCCTCCCGCTTCCAACGGTTGACCACCAGACCAACCAAACCTGGAGAGAGGACAAACCTGGCGAAAACCTAGTCGCCACATCTAGGACGAACTTCGTACGAAGTAGTGTAGTGTGGCCCATTGCACCCTTCATTACACTATTGTACCGCAGTAGCAGGATAGACATGGAAGGGACCTAACCTTGGGTGGCGTCAAAGTTTCTGCAGATCCAAGACCTCGGGTCGTGCAGAGACAAGACAAGACTCTCTTCAGACCTCGCTCGGTCCCACTGGTTGCGTTCTGGCCTCATCATCTGCGGGGAGCCAAGGTAAAACGCGTTCACAACTTCGCTATCCCATTGGCCCTATCTACTAGCCTTTTTCTACGACCCGGTTGGCCTTCATCTCTCCGGTCAGCATTCCTCCTATCGCAACGCGCTCTGAGCTCGCGCGTTTCAACGGCCCGTTGTGAGAGGAGGAAAGAAATGATGAAACGGAAGAAACCAATCTGACAACATCATAAAAGCCACACCCTTTCCAGCCTGTTGCATGTCGCACAATCAAGATGGGATTGCCTCTTCATTCTAATTTACATGACATCATGTCGCGCCGTCCAACCACTTCGAGGATGGGACCGGTCAAACGCCAGAATCGTCGAACTCCGACAAATTGTTTCCCCATCACATATTCAGACCCACAGGATTTGCAATAGCAAATAAAAGAAAAGAGAGTCGTCATGTTTGACGATGAAAGATGGCGTTCTTTCCCCCAAAATCCGATTCGTCATATTTTCCCCCCTTTCTTAGATCACCCTAATTCTACGGCCAGGAACCGATCAAACTTCCCGGACGCCGACTGTATAGTTTAGTTTACGTTGTGGACCTCGCTTGAAGGATTCATTCCTATTCTTCCTTGTCTTCCGAACCTGGGGAGATTCCTATTAGTGTTAATTTCCCCACTGGCAAGGCGTCTCACAGACCGGGGAGGCGCCCGGCCAGGTTGTCGACCTATCGGTCGTTCACATCGGCTTCTAGGATGGGCCTGCTCTTTTTTCGACGTCTCTCCATAGCTCCGTTGGTACTAGATAGATATGGGCCGATTTTCGCGGTTTGATATATCCCTTTTTTCGTGGGGGCATTAATAGACGTAGTCTTTTGCCTCGGAGTGGACAGATTTTCTATCATCTATCATCTTTGGAAGGCAGGGGATGTCCCTGCGCAAGATTACGACGAGTCCATCGACCTGACCTGTGTTATTCGCATCTGCTAGCGGGAGGGAATCAATCACTTCTATTGGGCACGTGGGCTAATATTCGCGTCTTCTTATATAAACTTTAGAAAACTTCCTTCTCCAGTCTCCAGAATGCCTCCCCAGCCCAGTCGGAATGTTACCCTCTCGTAGCATTTGCTCCGCCCTTGATTTGGCCCGGCGGTATTTGTTCAATGATATCAGAGGCAGACGTTCCAGTCGTGTTTCTGGAATTTGGCACGTCGACGATATAATTCTGGTTCTCCCCCCACCTCATATCAAAGGCATTCCTTGATCTTAAGATGAGTATCTCGGACTCCGAGTCTCAGAGATGAGAGTGTAGCATGCCTCGGCACACGACTTTAGGTCCAGGGGACGATGCAAGTGACCGTTACTTGCATGAGAGGGATGGGTCCGGCGTGAACTTTTGTCAGGAACCCGTCTTGTTTGCGGTCGGCTCTTGTTGTGGGTCGTCTGGGTGATGACGTCCTTCTCGTACGGCCTCCTTCGATTTTTCTTAGACTGTTCCCTGCGTTTGTGCTTGGTAACCGAAGAAAGGAGCTCTTTTCACTACGACTGCGAGTTGCAATGAGATTCTATCACGTTAAAATAAGATTCGAACGGGGTAATACCGAAAATGATAAAATGACTTATTATTTCTCAGAAGTTCATCTCACAGCTTGCCGTTTCCTCCCAGCAGGCAAACATGGAAACATGGATCCCTCGTATATAGAGTCGGTCGTTCCGAATCTGCCTCTCCCTTTGTCCCTTCCCGGATGACTCGGGACTTTTCTTCCAGCATATCGGAAGATGCCCTCCGCCGCCTGATCAAATCTATCATTCTCATCGTCTTCGTTGCACTCTACCAGTGTTCGTGATTCGCCAAGCCTCACATCTTCATACCCTGAGGCGGCGTAAGCACCGAGGAGAGTGAGAACCGGTGTAGATCCCTTCTTCCGTGATATCTGCCCCCGACGTCTCCGGACCTGTAAACCGTAAGGAATCAAGATTTGCATCCGGACGTTTTACCCGTATTAGTACGAAGCAAGCCATCAGGCGATTTCCTGCTACCACCAAGAGCAAAAGTACTTGAAGGTCTTCATTTCTGAAGGGGAGAAGCGTGGTTTCCGTTAAACGGCATATGTCGAGTGCCAATAATCCGTCATACATTGAAGGGTGCACGAAGCAGGAGCGTAAGATTCTAGAAATGTTTCGTTAGGATATTCTACCACTCCCGCATCCCTTCGCGCCCGCTTTCCCTATTGCCCGCAAGTCTTATACCTAGGGAATGAATTCTCTCTTCTTTCTAGATCTTTCTAGAGAAGCAGATTCTGCACTTTGAATCACTACAATCAAAAGGTGTTTCTCAGAGATCAGGAATGTCCCTGCCTTCTTATTTAGTGCCGAGGGGTCAAAAGGGAGTTTCATTCCGGAGAAAAGCCAAAAGTTCCCTAGTAGCAGACCATGCCGACGGTTCACGATCCTGCCTCTGAATCGGTTTTGTGCGAGCAACATTTGCGTCAGGGCTATTGTTGTAGCGCTTTTGATATCGGATCTGCAACTCATCCAAGTGGAAATGCGAAGTCATAGCAAAACCTGAACAGTCCGTGTGTGCCTGAATAACAGGCATGACGCTGAGAGTGCCAGGACGAAGTTTCGATGACTGCCTTCATGCCCCAATACTTAGGTTGGAGCATGCCAGCTGACGTCTCCCAAATGCCATGGTGTTGTCCGGAACGTCACCACTAGTTGCCCCAAAACCACTCTCATGTCAAGTAGGATGTAGACCAAGGACCCTCTACCCTCTAGCAAGTAGGAAGCCTTCTTCGCAGCTTCTACATTGCCTTCACCAGTAGGAGTGATAATAGCTTCGAGAAGCTTGAAAATTGTCTCCAAATTTCGGCCGAGGTGTCAGTTCTTAGCACGACTTAGAGATTTTCCTTTGGACCTCGAAAATCATATCGGCGGCCTTGAGAAGGCGAATGTGTATAGAAGTGTGAAGGCCCACGCCTAGAAGAAAAAAACATCTATGGACATTTCCAGAGACGAAAACGAGATGCCAAGTTTCCTGCTTCTCAAACCTTTTGCGTTATACGTTTGGAATTCACCAAAGGTCCTCCACAATCTCCCCAAGTCTTCCATGATAACCAGCTCGTAGGCAGCCCCTGGCTAGGTCGTCTTCCGCTTTTTAACGGAACAACATGCACGAACGACGTGAACTACATGTATGCTCTTCCAAAAGAGTGGCTGACATGACGCGTGCACTAAGAGAGCTGGTGACAACGCTTCTACTTAAAGTAGCAAAGCTTCTCAACTGGCTGCATCAAAAGGGCTCCGCAAGACCCGCAAGTTCCAGGCCATGATTGGATTTACCTTCCCGGGTAGGTAATCTGAACAAGAGACTCGTCGCACTTCGAACGAGTGCGTGGATCGAATTCAGAAAGGGCTCCTTCTCAAGGGCACTTTGCATGAAGCCCTTTGCATCACTGCGTCGCTGCGATGGGTGAGTCTGCCCAGAATAGCCCGAGATAGAGGTTTCCACGACAACCAAACTCCAGACTTATTATCAGTGTGTAATATTACCTCGTATCAAATCGAAACAACAATAGCTGGTTGGCGTATCTCGCCCCTCCGACCCTTCACCACGGCAGCATTAACCAATGTCGTCCCATGTTGGGTACCGCGTTTCCCCTTCCGGAAAGATAAGAGCCCCCAGAGCTTTCCGACCATAAGAAGGCATGCCATATGAAACACAGTCAATAGACCTTTATCTCCAGCGATCACACCATCGTACGCCTCTTGGATACCATCGTACACGATATGCTCCACTCCATGCCCGGGATGGATGTGGCCAAATACGACTAGCCGCGGCCGAGCCCGCCAGACTTCTCTGAGTAACTGGGGACATCCCTTTCTCCCATCATCCAAATGCCCCTTTAGAGGCCCATGGGTAAGCAAAATGTCGGTATCGTCAGGCACCGTACCCGGCCAGACCGTCCGGATATCCGGGTACTGGAAGGCGAAAGTGCCGCAGAGCGGCGTCCACGGCGACCCGTACACAGTGAGCGACCGCCCGTTAGGGAAGTCGAGACGAGTCGAAGTATTGTTCAAGTAGATGATATCCCCCCAGTCTAAATCACCCCGCGACGTGCCCTCGCCCTCGCTGATGCGGTCCGGAAGACGCTCCACGTACGCCGGATCCAGTAGTCGGTCGTGATTCCCAGCGATGACAACCTTGTGCCTGTGGGGGAGGCTCTTGAGCCAATCGAGCTGCTCTTGAAGTTCTTCGAAGGATCCGCTGTTGGTCAGGTCACCGGCGTGCAGGAGGAGGTCGCTGTCGGGGACGTCCGGCTGGGTCGTGTGCGTGTCGGATATGCAGACGGCCGAGATTGCAGGTGAGGTGGAGAGTGGTTGAGGTGACGCGACATGAGTTCTTCGAGAGTAGAGATATTGTGCTAGGAAAGTGGCCGGATTTTGCTTGAATCGCTGCCAGGGAGTTAATACTGGCGGAAACCAGGTAGGGCGCCCAACTTCCGCAGCCATGTCGGTCAGCTTGAGGTGTATTTAATTACTTAACATTGATATTTGGGCCCCTCAGTAACGTCGGCAGCCTGTATCGATGCTCTTTACATTTCCCTGAAGGGTTTGGTGGAGTCTAAATTTAACCTCACACAAGACACAATGCGAGGGGCAATGGAAAGGAACGTGTTGGTGATACCGCGCTTGCGTGTGATTCTTATTGGGCAACTCTTTCCGCGCAGCCGTCTTCATCGGCGTTAGTCTCAAGTGTGTTGGTCTTCGCAACTCAACCTTGAATCGAACGTACAATACAGCATGATGTTGGTAATATCAGTTGGGTGACCTAATCTGACAGATGGCCTATCATGGCCAAAAGTATCTTGAGGCTAGGAGTTGCAAATCTGACGTGGCCTTGCTACATCTAAGAAAACATCCTCATTACCATTGCCACTTCCTAGAGATGTTCTTCCCGCTGCCGGGGATGACGGTGTCCTACCTTAGGTGTCCCGAGAATCACAATATATCACAGATCTTCCCTGATTTTGGCTTCTTGATAGCTCCCGGCTAACCCTCTCTGATGAGAAAGGGTGAGGTCGGGCGACAACAAGGGCGGCAGTGGATTCAACCTACCTCTTGTACCAGAACCCGTGGATCACGGATGAGATGCGCCCGTAAGATGAAGTTATGCGGAATACCCTAGTTTCTCTCTCGATTCCTCATTTGGATGCTGAAGGCAGAGTTAGCAAGCGGATAAGGTGGCCAGATTCCCGGCCGTAAGTTGAATCAATCATTAGTATTAGTGGGATCTGTCTATCATTGTTCTGCCTCCTGTACGCGGCTGCCAGTCGCGTATGGTAAAAGATAGGGCAACTCGCAAGAGCATCCAAATTAAGTGGAGTTCTGTACTGTCGAGTCTCTCAGTTTGAGCATTGTGCCTCCAGTAATAAGGGAAGATACGGACTTAACCAACCCTTTCACCTACGCTCCTAAACTCATCTTTGGAGACCAGCGTCGGCCTTTTCGAGGAATCTGTGGATGTTCTCTTTGGTCTTCGGGGTCCCTATCGGAGATCGAGAGCCACTACTTGCTATTGATTCCCTAGATACCGGGGATCTTGGAAGAAACGTCATGGAATCCTGGGCCCCCCGAGTGCTAGACGTAGGAACAAACTCCGCGCCGGCTCCCCGAAGGCGGGAAGTTCATAATCGCCACAGCGGCCAAATCCTTGACCGACAGCCAACATAGTACTCAGTAAGCTAGCAGCGCAAGACTTCACAGATCTGCCCTTCTTACCAATCGAACAAGAATACATACAGTGTCAAGTACCACATTGCTGCCTACTTAGGCGTACTCGCAAGTCAAGATAAGGAGGGAGGACGTGTCATCCCCCACGCATGCTATTGACGGGACATATCAAGTTCTTTCGATAGTGACATCGTAGACAGGCACCCAAGGCACAAAAGGACTCCAGAAATCTAGATTCGGGCCATTCAGATCGTTTGTGGCGAATGTCAGTGGATTCGACCGGGTCACGAGGGCCGAGACCGACTCCTTATAGCGTCACATGACACCACAGCCACGAACATCATCTCAAATTCCTTGGTCCTCACAATCTTCGTGAGATCTATCTCAAGGAGCCCAAAGCCAAGGAAGGGAAGGGGGTCCCCATAGAAGCCCGATCTCTAAAGAGGCAGCAGTCTCGGTGGCCCATTGAGGCCGCCAAGTCTTAGGGCGTGTGTAAAAGGCAAGGCATCCATCTCTATCTCAGGCCGACAACGCAGCACGTCGCGTACCTCATCATCGACCGAGGTATCGCGACTTTGGAGGATCGTCCGGACGAAACGACGAACCATAGGCTCTCACCAAGGCAGAATGCTTATCAAAAATGATGTCAAAGATAGCCCGGGTTACCCAGCATATTGCGACACTTCCCCCGACGACGTGGTGATCCTCGCTGGAAGAAAAGATGTGGAGGGGGCCTCCGATCTTGCAAAGCAAGAGAAGCAGCATGATAAGCCACCCGGCGCGGAACCAACAAGGTCCTCAGATCTCTTCCCCCCTAAAACACTGACAGCAAGCAAGGGGGACCAGACGAAGGGAACCGCATTGGTCGGTGCAACCCGTACCTGATTCCGACCGGACCACGATGTGGGATTCCAAGCCCTAACAGGTACCCGAAACCTCACCGCTCGCATACCGAATCCATGCCCCAACTGACGCCATAAGGTGCCCAAAGGAAGAGGACGGTTCAAGTTCCAGTAGTGCAACCACACACACGTACACACCCCTCAACAAGAACCGATGTTCGGGGAATCGGAGAAATATTAGCTTCTCCTTTACTCCGTATCAACGTTTTAGCCAGTGGGCTGGGTTAAACTCGTGCAAGTACGCGCGACGAACAGAGGCGGGCGATATCGCATTGGAGCGGCGGTCTAAGTCAGATTCTTTGATGAGTTGGCAAAGAGAAGGTGATAACCGGCGGAGAAGATATTGGCCCGTTGATTCGTTTGTTTTTTTCCCTAAGGAGTGAGTCATTGCTTAGCTACTCTACCCCCAAGGGGCGATGCGTGACTTGCCCTGTCCTGCGATTTGCTCCTGAGGGCCTAATATGGGCTGGGTCGCTGGCGGTCCACAAAGCGCCGTGGGTTGGCCTTTTTTCCCTGCCTTTACCCCCTTCCATCGGGTGAGAGGGGAAGAGAGAAGGGAAATAAGGGGGAGTGTGAAGTTCGAGAAGGGCAGAGAAGCGTAAGGCCCAGTATCGAAGACCAAGGTGAGCCAACTATCGTCAGAATGTGAGCAGAACCCAGAGCCCAGACTTGGGATGGTTTATCTCTTGCTGCCTTCTGCTTCTGGCGCCGGCGGGGTTTGGCGGGGCCCCGGGAAAAACCGTGATACGTCATCGGTTGGCGACAGAAGCAGGACCGACCGACGTCTCCTTTCACCCCCTTTTCTTCTCCTTTTTATTAGGCCTTATTGCCATTCTGGCATTTATTTCTCCTTTTATTTTTTATTTTTTTTCCTGCCCCCTTTCCTCCCCCTTCCCCTTCTCTTCTGTTGCAGGCTTATCTGTAACTGTACTTCGTGCTAAATCCTGAGTGGTCAAGCGCTGCAATTCGCCATTTGATGGAAGTCCGAAGAAGCCGCAAAGAAGAAATCCATTGCGGCCCAAAAGACCAACTCTATTTTTAATTGTTCTTCTCAGCCGACGTGCATGGACAGCGCCACACCGGAACGGGACAACGGGATTCGTCAGGCCTGATAAATGCTTCCGGAAGCAATGATTTGGCAGAGCGACTCAGCCACAAGCGGCCGTCACCGAACGCCTCAGCTCCTCCGGGCAGCCGCTCTCCGGGATCCAGTTACGTCTTGAGGATGCCTTTGGGTCTTACGTTTACCGATAAACACGACCGGAACGTAGCACGAATAATATGTAGCTTATACGCAGCTGCAATACGTTTTATCAGCCCGCGTTGTCGGGACTGTGGCGATTATGGCTCTTTGGGATGAGCCACTGCCTCATAGGAGCGGGCACAGTGCGCAGCGTAAGAGCCAGCCCCAAAAGTACACTCATTCAATAGGTCGTAGGGGTATCCTCCCCAAGAGTTCAACGAGGAGCCATCGCGAATGGCTGGGAATGATCAATGGCTGTCATCGTCCAGCCCATAGCAATGGCTCAACCCCTCCAAATTACCCCTCCTTCGACCCCTCAGGCAATGGTTGCTATGATATCAAGGAAAGCAATGAGAGAGAGAGAGGAGGGGCGGGGCATTTCGGTCTGCAGACGCAATGCAGGAGGGCGTGTCGTGTGCGTTCGTTGCTTTGTTTTCGTGAGCCGATCGCAGGGGTGTCTGAGGTGTCTACATAATGCAACTCGCTGTTCGACCGCTCTTTTGGCCAGGGCCTCATCGACGGGTCTCCGGTCTGGTTACCGGTTGCAGAAGCACTAAAAAACGAGTGAAAAAAAGAAAAAAAAAAATAAATATGAAGAAACCGAAAAATTAAGGTGTCGAGACGCCCCCGCGTCATGAGCAAGGTTTTGAAAGGGCACATCAGATTATCGAAAGGTGTCGTGAGAGGAAGGGTGGTGGATCGCGAAAACTTGCACATCCACGCCTCACGAAATATAGAGATGCAGGCGCTGTACGACCCCATTCCTCGCGGAAACTACTACACTTGTGTGCTGTTCTGGGCATCACTGCATGCCCGAACCGTCGATAAAGACGTCTTGGGCGTGAGCAAGCCCTATTATTATTACCGATCGAAAATTGGGAAAGCCAGGAACTGCAGGGGGAAGAATCAGCACAAACGGCAGGGCGGAAGACTTTTACCGTCAACCGTCTCCGTCCCTTCCATCAATCCTTTTCCCAGAATCCACTCCCTTCGCTGCACGCCCCTCCTCGTACAGCCTGGGCTGCCGTAGCGTGCAGTACTCGCATGCTAAGTTATTAGGGAGGGCGCTAGTCCAGACCTAGCATCCTGTAATGGTATGGGTCGTCGTCTCCGACCATGTACCCGTACTTTGTCCACTGAAGACGGACCGGGGCAGACGAGTGGTGCTCATTCGATCGTGACTGACCATTGGTGGTAGTGAGGCCGACATCCAGACCGAGGAAAGACGACGACGAAAAAGAAAAAAATTCGTCAAGAACACGGACCTCCCCATCATCAGCTGAATGGAGCTGAGGGTTCCTCAACTTCCTCCCATGATCAGTGCCGGCGACCTTGATCTCCTGGAGCGAGGAAAAAAGATGGTGATAACGATGGAGATGAGATTGAATCTATCAAGTGGACGCAGCGAAAATAAACTGATCCTCCTTTAAAGTAAACGAGACTTGGGAGTGGAAATGTTGCATTGAGGCTTGTGAATGCGGAGATGGGCAATATCCAGAGTACGAAGTAATCATAGCGAAGTCGAGTCACGACGTGGCCAGACCGGTCCATTCTCATTCCTTCCACGGCAGCCAAGATTAGAACGGGCGCTAGCAAGAATTCGACTCGAACCAGGGGAATCCAGGAAGGTAAACTAGTACTTCGCACAAGCCTGAAGAAGGTCAATAGATTCCATCGCACCGACGCTTTGCAAAGAATCAGAATCTCTTTGCTCCGATTTCATCATCAAGAGGATGCATGCTTGCTTCTTCCGTTCTCAAGCCCGGAATAAGAGAAATGAAGGACAAGAGAAAAATAACAAAAAATGAGGGGCATGAGTGAAATTGTTGTGTGGGTGGACTACGTCACGACGCCGCACTCTTTGCCCTAATTAATATTGGCACCTTCTCCTAACGATAATAAGAGCGACGCCCTCAAAAATATGTCAATATAAAAGTACATTTTAAGATTTGATTTTGATTCGATCCCTGGATGTAGACCCGATGGAAAAGGAAGGGAAAAGTACCTCAGCAGGGCGTGCAGCGAGCCAAACCGACCATTCTAAACAAGTAAAAATGTAATCATACAACGCCGAGTCGAGACTAGAAAGTTGGCTGCAGCATCAAAATCCTCCCGTCCGAAACAACGCGGATGGAACAAGTGAAAGTGAAGATCAATGGGAAAAGACGGGAAGGAAAAAGGACAAAGTCAGCGACGCCTTATTCCGGCATAAACTTCCCTCTGCACGTCCATGCGTACATAGGCAATGGTAGTAGTGTAGTTAGTGTATGGAGTTCGAAGTGTTAGTTTGTTCCGGCCTCGTTTTTGTTTCATTTTCACACAAAAAATCATCAAGAAAGTCGGTGAGATGATCCCGACCGGCTTTAGACTGATATGCGCTCTCACCACTTCTGATACTGTCTGTTGAAGATTATGGACTTGACGGACAACATTGCGATCTTGAAAACACGATGCTCACCCCTCTGTCGTCTTGGTCACAGTTGCGGTCAGGACGGGCCGGAAGCTGAGCCGGCGCAGGACCTGGATGCGTGTCCTTGGAAATGCTGGCCCAAGAGAACGGCACAGCAGCGAGAAAAATGCAGAAGGAAAGGAAAAAGGAAGTATAAAGAAAAAAAAATAAAAAGAATAAAAAAGGAAAGAAAATAAGAAAGGGTAAACAAGCACTTCGTCACACCCTCCGTCGAAGCATCAACCAATATCAGCCGTCTGGGTCGAAGTGGGTTTGGGAACACTGCTTGGTCCAGTTTAGTGGACCGGCCCGGCTTAGACCCAACATGAAGGATGGAAAAGGGACAAATGGTGGACTCCCCATACAAAGTAATACGTCTTGCGACGTGTTCACCATGACCCAATCGGCAGAGGGGTGTGTGGTATGCGACAGTCGATTGGGACCCAAACTGACCAGCCAGAAGCCGCGTTTACTCCCGCGGTGCCTCCCATTAGACATCATTGCATCTCCGACCGCCTTGGATTGGACCTCAATACATTTGAAAAAAGGCATCCTGGTGTCGAAGACAACGATGTTGAACGAGGAGGTGTGACTCACTCTCAACTCCCTCTTTTCGTCGACGAGACTGGAGCGGAGAAAATCGAAATCGCACCAGGATTTTTTCGAGAAGGGGTGTGAGGTTTGCGACTTGTGGGCGTTGAGAAAGAGGGTCTGGTTCAAGGGTTGGATCCAACAGCTTGGGAGATTAAGGAGGAGTGTGCGAATGTTGAGGTGGAAAATTTTTCTTCGTGTCGAGTTCAGCTACGGAAGTAGAGTACTTTGTGCAAGTGAGGAGTACCACTTCGTACTAGCAGTGGTATAGTGGTAGTATTGAACTAGGTTGGTCCATCACAGCCCGGGATGCTAGGGTTAGGTGCCCCTGCCCCGGAAATGGACTGCACCATGGTCCGGAGGCGAAGGGACGCGCTAGAGGAAGGTGATAATACACAGGGAGAAAGAGATACGAGGATCCCAAGGATTGCACGTATACAGAGGTATAAGCCCGAACTTTCACAGGCACGCAGCCACCCAAAAGTATTCTCCATTGTCGTAGTCGGGATCTCCTACGAAGGAGATGGCATCACAACATTGCATACCCACAAGGCTACCGAATGAAAATCTTGCCGAGGGTGCACTCGCTATTGTACAACAAACACTGCACTTCTTCTTGGCTCGCCGTAACGGCGACGACGCAAGTCGCAGGGCCAGGCCGGGGGTGTATTATCTGTACTTCGTAAGTGCCAAGGGAGGGGTCTGCTTTGGTAAATTGTCATGGGTTCGGTGTCGTTTCCCCCCCAGGCAACTTCTCTGATCTTCTCTTCTGCACTTTCGATTTGTCGGCAAGAAGTGTCTTCCTTCATCTGCACGACGCAAACCCTTCGAAGTAAACTAGGAGGAGGTGAGCCTTGGTGAGAAGCGCCTTCGAGGCTTCGACTGAAGAGCGATACAGTGCGGGAAGGGAGATTCGGTATTGCACCCACTGAACACAGACGCAAAACAAAGTAGTGCTTAGACTCAGAGTCACTGGTCGGGTGAGGGACGTAATCTACGTAGTGTACTTGTAGTTATTAGTGTCCTTCGTAGTGTGCACAGTCCAGGGATGACCGAATCTAAGGGGCGGGTCGGTGGTAGACGGTAACAGTCTTGGACTAATAGACATCATAGGTTAGAGAGACGCTGCACAACGCACATCAATGTGTCCGAAGTAAACTATGAAGTAGGACTCGGCATGCCGATCTTTGGGAAGAATACAGCGAGATAGGAGGATAGGAATCAGCAGACCGTGTACACTCCGGATTGTGTGCCATGCGAGGCAATGTCGAGTGTGTCGTTTTGCAGGACGAGCCTAACCAGAATCCTTTGGCGAGCATGGGATCTCGGTGAGGGGGCAAATCTCCCGATTGGGGGAAGGACTGTGAGAAGGTGAGCCAGTTTCGTCTTCCCGCACGTCTGGTAGGGTGTTGGTTGGGTCCTGCGAATGGGGTGATGGGGTGATGCGCCGTCGACTGGAGGAGGCCAAACCACAAGTAGTCTGAGGCGCTAACCACTTTGGTGGTTTGGTGGTCGGCCCGCTGGAAGCTTTGGAGAAGATTGCTGGAAAACGTGGGAAGCCTGCTGGAGATGCGCTGGAACCATTCCATTGCATTGAGTTTGAGCCGTGAGCACAGGGCTCCCGAACCGACCTGGGACGCACTAAACCTCTCTCAGCCACTGTAGCACAAGTATCCTTGATCAAATGAAGCCTATTCCGAAGCACTGGGATTCCCAAACGAGAAAAGGGTCAACTGCAACCATCCCGACACTCTCAACGAAGATCCTTTCTTTGGACGAGAGAGTGTCCTCACCAACATTAGTAGGTGACCGCTGATCTCATCGATTAGGTGTACCTTGATCCTGTGAGAAGCAGAATATGCAACGAAATCCTTCACATCAAAATATCAAGCGGTGTACTTATACTAGGGACAGGACATTTAAGCCAGTCCCCACGATTCTGGCTCACCGGAGACACGCGATACGGCCAAGTGCCCAAGTGTTTAGAGAGTGGTGAGACTTGGGCTCACATCCAGATGCCCAAGCAAAACCCACCATCAAGATCACACTCATCGCTCATCTTTCTTCGCTCTTTGATAACAGGCCGATCGATTCCCAGAGGATATAGGGCTTTGCAATCGACAGGATATCAAATGCTGTATCGCGGTGCTCCTCGATTATTCGACTGTACTTCGTAATTGTTCGTCCTCAATTCGCCTTGAAGTTAATATTCCTGAACGGCTTGATCAATCAATACAGTAAATAGGACGATCTTGGCTGGTGGCGCTGGGGAGGGGCAATTAATCTTTGATTGATCAATCTTGATGGAACATGGGGCAGGTCTGATCCGACCAGCCCTGCATGTGACTGGTGAACCATTTCCACTGACCACATGAACGTTAATATTGATGCAATCACTGTAAGCACTTTCCCATCCTGGCGCGGGGACAAGATCTCCTGCATCGTCTCTGGTAAACTTCACGTGTAACTTTGCAACTGCCGTTTGTCGATGATTTCTGGGTGCGATTTATATTCCGATTCATTAGTAGATGCAGCTTCCGGAATTCATATTTGTTACACTGATCTTCGACCGGATCCGGGGGACCTGAGGGATGCCTTACGAGTAAGAGACCGAGCCAAATTCCTACCCTCACTACACCCAACATCGCGAATATTGATAACTGCTACATAGTTTACTCTGTAGCAGTGATTCATGGAATGGATGGTTAGCTACCCTCTCCTCCATACTTCACGGTGTACTTCGTAGGTGCTAGTTCTCTGCTAACCACGGCTCGGAGGACGAAAAGTCGCACGAGCCGGAAATGAAGTCCTCAAGCAGGCGCTGGATGACCTGAGCCGTGGTGTGCCGATCAGAACAAGACCTCTGGACAAACAAATGAACTTTTTCTTGTGGACACAAGCAAGACACCTCTCCCCAAGATTTTATTTCTCACATAATAAATAGCACTGGGCTAGAATCTTTGGTCTCTCACCGGAGAAGGGATCCCATCCGTACTCGTACTGCGTAGTTTTGTGTGTGTTGATCCTCTGTGTCGATTGCTTGGCATGATGGGAGAAAAGATAGACGGCTCAGGTTGGAAACATTTTCCAGCCTCCTCTCACCTCGGTCAACGGCATCTGGTACCCTCCTCCCCGAAGACTCACCTTGATAGACAAGCATCATCCCAGTAAAGTTGCCCGCGCACGGCTGGGAATGTAAATTGAGGTACTTGCTTCTGGAGTGCTTCAGTCCGTGAAATAACGTCGATGTCACCTCGGAGGAGTGGACTTTAACCTGCCACTTTAAGCACCCTGGTCGATCTGAGATTCGAGGCCGCTGAGAAATACAGCGGGAAAGAAAGAAAAAAACATTTTCCTCTTCCGGCTTCTACAAGTTGGTACAAAGTTATTGCTGGGAAGTGTACATCTAACACGGGAGGCCTGGGGCAGGAGACGGAATGAAAATCAATTGTCGCAAAATCCTCCTCACGGGTCTGCCGCGTAGACCGGAAACAACAACACAACGAAGACGCGCGGTGACCATGGATATTTGCCTCCGCCCGAAAAAGGTTGGATTTGAGTGCGTGTTAGTTTGCGAAGCACAGCAGCCTACGAAGTATCGCGCAGGAGTTGAGAGGCCTGGGGCATCTATGGTCCGGAGTAGGACTTGGTCAACGACTTCAACAGCGCCTTTTTCGCCTCGAGTCGGAGCCGGGACGCTTCGTAAAGTAGTCGAAAACTTTGCAGACCAAAGAGTCATCTCGCTTGTAAGATACGCCGACTTCTTGGATACAAGGTGAGTGTATTGCTTCGTACTTCCCTCTCCCATAACATCGGACCCTTTGTGGGAACTGTCTCGTCCCTTGAGACACGAGTGGAAGCGGCAGAAAATTCTGAAGTACGAGGTAATATTGATGGATGACGAGTTGTGAACCCTGGTCCGTCGAGAAAAAGAGGACTCACCGAACAGGGGTAGATTTTTCAGGTGAATTTCTCATTTTCGTTTGCAATTTCCCGCAATTCCCACACTAAGTAAACCTGGACCCATGGAATGGAAGCCCATGAGAAGCACCTTCCTTGCTTTAGGACGATCCAGACCTTGCACAGCCTCTGATATGACAATCAATCATGCCTCATTCTTCCTATCAATGATTCTCGAGGTGAGGACTCTGGAGAGTTGGATGTGCACACTGGATATCATCAGCTCGGCTGAACCCCTGAGTCAACTTTGAATAGTCATAGATTTGGGTCCTCTTCTCCCTCTCGCTCTCGCTCTCGGTGCTCACTGGCTCCCTCGTTAGGGTACAAGTGCAGCAGCAGCCCTTCAAGTAAACGAGTATGAATATATTTATTACGCACTGTGCAGCCCAGAGGGCAATGAACGATGGAAAGGAGGAGGAATGAAGGACCAAGGTCCCTGATAGGTGGCTGGGGAACATCTTGACTCAAGGCGTGTAACTGGGTGGGTGCCTACCCTAATTACGTTCACCCCCCCTCCGCTTTCCAAGATATTAGGCGAACCAGCCAAATTAAGCCTCCCCTGGCACACCCATGGATGTGCAGGGGGTGTTTGCCCAGGATTAGAGGGCGACAGGGGTGTGAGGGCTCGACTTACGATGTAACCTTGGGTCCAACTCGCCCTTCACCAAGTAGCGGTACTTGCGACCTTGGTCAGGGTTGACAGTCGCCTGTTCGTACCCGGTGTTCCCACGCCCCTTCCCATTTTCTCTCCTCCCACTTTATAACTACCTCAACTTCCCACACACACACAAAACCTGCCTCTTCTTCTCTTCCTTCTTTCTATGTCCCCTTGGCCTTTGCCAATTGACTCGATTATCTTCTCAATATCAAGAATATTTCTGGCTTGAATCGGCTTTCGTGCCTTTCGCCGTCTCTTACGCAATCAAAATCCGATACTGGGCCTAGAAGTCTCCAGTATCTTCCACAATCTTCGTCGACTCCGTCCAACGAGTTCGACGATCTTTGTCCATTTCAGGACTACTTTTACACAGTCTTTTGACATGTTCGCATTCGGAACACCACGTTTCCCTCCTCCCTCCGACCACGTACAACGGTGACTTGATTCACCGACCTTTCGCGCTTCCTCCCACCCTAGGCGCGACCATTTGGCTTGAAAAACTGGTGCATTCGACACCTCAAGCAGACGAACAGATTACGACACGATCAGACGAAAATCCGCCCACATCTCAATAGATCTCTATTTCCTTTGGTCGCCCACGCGACAGAATACCCCACCAAGAATGTCTGGCAGCTATTCCCCATACTCGAGGCGTGGTTATCCCGAGGACCACCCATACTACACTCCCAGCCCTACTCCTTCGCCTCGGCACTCCTCCTACATGTACGGCCAACCCCCTCCTTACCCGCAACGACCTGCGACGCGGGCGCACTTCCGAACCTCGAGCAGCGCTTTCGTCGAGACCTCTTCACGTCCCACTGTGGCCTCACCCCGATACACGAGCGATGGCCACTACGCCACCAAGACCGATGTGAGTAAAGATCGTGTTTCGTCAACTTTCTCCTCCCAAAGTCCGAAGTCTCCTCGTGTCTGGGTCTTCCAAGAGATCGAACCAAGACAAGGCTCGTCGCCCGGAATGTTTGCTGTGGGGGATGGATTCCAGTACTGCTTCACTCCCGAGAAGGGATGGAGGTCATCGTTTTATGTACAAACCCACGCAAGTGGAGCCAAAGCCGAACGCCGGGCGAGGAGGCGCGCGAGTACAGCGAACGCGGATGGCGAATGGACACGTGCGACTCAATCGCCTGGTCAGTCGACTAACGCCATGAAGGCCCAGGGCGCTTATGCAGCAGGTTTTCACACCGAGCATGCCTACGACGATGTGCGTTTGCCACGACAGCAAACTAAGCGTCGATCCTCCATGTCCACGCCTCAGCGACCATCCACTACCCGACCATCGAGCTCGCACAAGCCGCCTGCCACCCTCAAAGTCAGAACAGCTACGGACGCGGATAGGATGAAGCACAAGATTCCTCTGGGTTACTCGATGAAGAATTGGGACCCCTCCGAACCTCCTATCCTGCTCCTGGGCTCTGTGTTCGACGCTAACTCTTTGGGCAAGTGGATCTACGACTGGACTACCTACCATGTTGGCCCCGCCAGTGCCATCTCCGAGATGGCCGGCGAGCTCTGGCTCTTGCTTATCCAGTTTTCCGGCAAGCTCAAGGCCGCCGAAGACGTCGTTGCCAAGGTCCGTGACCCCAAGAAGGCCGAAGTCCTCGAAGACTTCATTGAGGCGGGTGCCAGGCTTTCCGAGAGACTCTCGGAACTCCTGAAGGCTTGCGAAGCGCCCATGCTCCGCGCTAGTAAGAAGAACGGAACCAGCCTTGGCAAGAACGCCGGGGTTGAGTTCGTTGAGACACTCTTTGGCCGTGACCGGGAACTGGAGAGGACCCGTCGTTTCATCCAGGCCATGGAACTGTTCATCAAGAGGTTCAATGCCAACTGTGATGAGATCGTCAAGCACCCCACGAGGTAAAAAATCTTGAACAACCCTTTCATTGTTGTTTTCGAACCTCATGGATCCGTTTCCCTGTTACCTTAATTTTCATTGTTCCTCTCCGCCGGGTCACAACCCTTTTTTCCACTGGCCAATACCAATACAGTACCGTTTAACCACGGTGGCTCGGCTCCCGCCGATTTTTCCCTCCATGGATTTTCCCCGGAATACGCCGGGTGCGTTCCATCGCATCCGTCTCCAATTGGTCGTCCTCCCTCTGGCCAAAGATGTCTACCATGTACATTATTATTAATCCGTCCCGCCTGGATTTCTTTGGTGTCCGGTTACAAAAAAATACCCGTGGGCTCGATTTTTAAGTCCGGATGGTTTTTTTTTTCCTTTTGCACGGCGCATTTCCCTGGATCGTTGGAGTTGCGTTGTCGTTTCTATTTCCCCCTTGTCTATACCAGTATAGATCGCCTTGCTTTCAAATTATTTTCCGTCGTGTTGCACGGGGCGACCTGTGGCCGTCTGGATTATTACAGCGTCCGAGGATGTTCGGCCTTTGGTCCTCTCGTATTTTGATACCCTTTCCTTTTCCTGGACCGGACTTTTTAGAACCAAGGATCGAGACGCGGCAAACGGCTAAGATTGGAAGGTGATGTTGAATTACCTGGATGTTTTTTTTTATGTTTGGAATGGGCCTGGATCTGAAAAAGTCTTTTATAACGCTCCCGCCGGCTTCCTGTTTTATGTTTTGAGCGCGTTTTGCATTTCTGTTTCTTATTTTGTCTTTGTTTCCTGCCATGTTCGCAACAGAGTCGGATGGATGGATAGTCTTGTTAGACATTGGGATGACACGAGCAGTTGGCTCCTGAGTTTGTTTTTTGATTTATATTTTACTTGTTATGCCCTGATTTTTAGCTACGCTGTGAGAGGGGAAGAGAAGAGAGTGCTATAATTGTTTTGCTTCAAAGTCTTGCGTTTGCGCCAGTCCTCTGATCCTTCATTTCGAAATTTTTCTTTTCTCACCGCCTGGCATTCTTTATTCCTATTCCCTTGTTCTTGCGGTTGTCCAAAAAACAAAAGGAGGCAGATAGAATATGGTAGGCTTGGAAATACCCCTTTGATTTGTTCTTCGGTTTTAGTTAGATAGACTTTAAAGATGCCCTTGAGGGCGCTTATCACAGCAGTACCACGAATCATGATGGTGAGATGTGTTTATGAGATTCAATATTTTGATGAGTATGTACTTTGTATTGCGACTGGAGTTCTTTCCCAAAGATGGATGTCATCATCACTCAGCAGCCTTGCCATGCCTCGTGACGTGATCTGATGTCAACATCTCCGAAGATGAGACACGTCACAGCAGAGGAAGAGGCTGTTGCCTGCAAGGAATATATACGGCGAGGCGAATCCGCAGGAATGGTTTCGTACGAGAGAGTATTATTACATGTAGTCCGTGACGGGAAAGTGCTGGGGAGAAGATGAACCTACTTTGTAGCCCGGACGAGGCTCTGGGATGGAAAAGTGAGGCGGGAGGGGGTGCATGTAGCCGCTATTGGATCTGTGTAACACGATTGACTACTGCAATCCAATCGTGAAAATGGGCATCTATGAATAGAGCAGCATGATGGTGTCGAGAAGAGGGGATGGCTGGGAGTCAGAAAAAGTGCTGGACAGGCTCTCATCATGATGCAAGGCGGACATTGCATCCGGGGTCAATCCATGTCAATTTTGCAGAGTGCTGGGGTGTCCCAACCAATCGATCAGTGTCTAGTCCACCAGTGTTCCTCTCACCTTGGCGCTCAGGACTATCGGTCTGGAACCAATTAATACTTCATTTGGCCGCTGGACCCTTCCTGTGGGACTGAGACATAGGTTCAATAGGCTCGGAAAAGGTTCTCGGGCATCTGTTGGGCAATGTCTGAGACAGATCTACTAGTTTGTTTGTTTAGACGTCTTTCTTTTACAACGGTGCAAAATCAAGGAAACCAGCGATCGGATCAGAGACATCGGTTCGCTAGTCCAAGTTGGCGAGTCATTGCAGTAGGTTATCGTTCACATCTGGCTCAGAGATTGATACTAGACTGAATGCTACACTAGATAGGATCAAATGAGGACACAAGAGCGAGGATTCTTGGGGCGTGTGGAACCAAGAAAATCAAGGGGGAGGCGAAGAACAGGCAGCGAGATTTTCGCTTTCCCATGACAGAGGAACAGGCGAGGGGGGTGTGCGATCTGATTTGAATAAGAAGTCTTCAATTTGTTTCGCTTTCAACGTCTTTTTTTCCCAAACATGAGACGGGAAGGGCCCTCAACCCTCAACCGGCAGTCGACATTCCGTGGACGAGATGAATTTTTCTTTCTCCTTGTGTGCGACTCACAGGTAACCCTTGCCAAGATGGAAGGTCCTTGTGCATAACGGAACAGGGGATGCAGAAGGCATAGTTGGGACGAAAGTCTGGACTTAGTGAGGCGGTGCCTTCTACCCCCTGTCGCCATGAGAATGGTTTGGTCCTGCGAGTCGGATGTGTTCCCGTTTCTCGCTCGGTCACTGCGCGTCCAGGGGGTTTCTCACCGAGCCCCTCCTCCAAGGGCGCTCCCCTCTTGACTGAGGGTTCAGCATTTTCCAACACGCAGGGCGTTCTCTCTTCACTGCCTTCGATGCCACGAGCTGTGTCGTCCTGCACGCACTTGTTTCCTTCGGTCTTCATAGAAATCGAGAAGGAGGGGGAAAGTCCGTCTTTCCCTTTCGCATCCTCCCATTCATGCCCCTATTTTCTCCCTTTTCCTTTCTTTTCACAAGAATATCAGTCGATCTTATGGGTTGTGGCTTGCCAGCCCTATTTGACACGCCCCTCCTAGGACATAGAGCGATCATCAATCTGCTGGAGGGAGGCGTGTGTCATTTTATTTCAAGCCGATATAATTTGCTTTTCCCGGGCCGCGAAGTAAGAAAAATTCTCAGTCCCTGTCCCGAAAAATGGACGTTGTATTATCTTTTCTCCCTCTTCAAATTCTGGTGGTCTCATTTAAACCCTGTTTTCATGGAGGACGGCGGTTCCCTACAACGTATAGTAGTCCGCGACATGAATCTATTGATGAATTTAATAGGGTACAAGTACTACCGTGATTGTGATATTGGTTTTTCTTCCCCCCTTGCGCAAAGGTCGCGAGCCACGAGGGTTTGGGGACATCGCATGCGGCTTGCCGTACACGTTCCTCTTCCCTGCCCTTGTTTTACCCTTGCCTCGTACTTGGTGACATGTCTGTTTGCGCAAAAGAGAGAAGATCCCACGGCGGGCGGATAGATGCGCTTCAAATTATCGCAACGCTTATGAAGTACACCCCATCTGGCTGTGCGCAGGCGAGAGATACGAAGGAGGTAGCGGGCGCCAAATCGAAGAATTTTTGTCGCCGTGTAAGGCTACTATTGATTTTTATTCCCTGTCTTTTCCCTCTTTCTTTTCGTTACTTTTTTCTTCCTCTCACGCGTCACGGCGCGATATTTTCTCATCTCTCATCACATCACAAGAGTACGAGGTACGTACTTCGTAATGGTGGTCCTCTCGAAGAAGGGCCCGTTCGGTGGGAGACCATGGATGAGTGTGGTAAGGGGGTGTGTTTATCATTTCACGTTCCTTCCCTTTTGCTTGGAATCCGGCCACTAAAAGAGGAAGTTGGAGGTTGCAGGGAAGGGATCAATTAATGTTGTGCGAAGTACGAAGTACCTCTGTGCTTTTCTTACGAGCCCGCCCGCCCGCACGTACCCCGAACGTGCCAAGGTACCACTACCAAGTACAAGTACCGCTACAATTTCCGATGTGCAATGACTCGCGGAACGGAATCTGAACGAAAAAGATTTTTTTTCTTCCTCCCGGATCCCAGGGCTGCGAAGGGATCAGAAGTTGTGTTCCGTTCCAGATGTAACCCGCGTTCCTACTTCCATTCCAATTTCTATGCATATTGGTTCGTAATCGCATCCCACAGCCTAGCAGCGCCCTGCCGAACCTCGTACTCTTCGGGTACAAGCCCCTCCAACGTGTGAATAATGCTTCACACTCAGATGAACACCAACCCAAGTCGTACAGGTCGTCGAGCAATCATCAACCGCAACACACCGGCGCGTGGAACATTTTCAATACACTCTTGTGATGATGTGACGACGTGACGACAAGGCGCCGAGTTGGATGGGATGCGCAAAAATTCGTCGAAAATAGCTGCTGAGGGTGTGCATGTGTGCGGTGGCAGCGTCTATCGTGCAGTCTGACTGGTGGCTCAGGCATCTCCCAGCGCCTACATCGCCAATCGGCAGATGGCACAGCCAGCCTGGCCAGGTGGAATCCAGTCCCCATCTCAACCGTCACCTGCTGCCTGCAGAGTGCAGAAAATGGGGAGTACTGGGCTATAGCCTATATCACAGCCAAATATGCTTCGATCCAGCAAACTCAACTCACACCAAGGGATGCGCTCCGCCCCGTGTTCCTCGTTTCTAGAAAAAAGGATAGGGGCGGAACAAGATACGCGTAGCAAGAATACGAAAAAAGAAGAACGAAACAAGGGCGAAAAATAAGCAGCGAAAAAAATAAAAAAGAAAAAAAAAATATAAAAAAAAAGAAAAAAAAAAAGAAAAAACCAAGCGATTTCAATCGTTTTGACAATGTCGCAGCCCTGTCAGGTTACCACCCGTTGAAACTGAGCCAAACATCCGCAAGGCAAGGCAGATGCCGCAACCTTGAAACGGGGCGCGACGCAAGGATCACCGTGCATCAATGATGGTGTGTACTTCGTAGCCCTGCCTCTTCTTTTTCTTTCTCCTTCACATCCATCGACTGGTGGAAAATGCCAATCGCAACTCGGCTCCGCTGCTCCCGCCTTGGAATGACAACCTCTCCCACCAACTCCCACCATCATGTGCATCATGTGGCTTTTACTCTGGGGTCGCCCTACTTTTAGAACGAGCGCTTACAGGGCAGCGTCATCGGAGGTGTGACTCGCAATCTATTCAATGACCGACGCACCCGGATACCACGTTCTGCCTACGATGAGATGACCAAAAGTGTGTTTTGCCGATAAGCCTATCTTCTAGCTTCCTTCTGGTGCGCTTCCGTACCTCCGAGTTGGAGGGGGTGTGACCCAGCCACACGGGAGTTGTCTGCCTCCGTGTTGCCTTGCCCCAGCCTCCTAACTTGTCCGGTGAAGTCGAGTGAAGCCGTTCACGCCGGCACACAGTGACGATGTGGGAATCTGTGATCAAGTCCACGTTTTAGCTCCAGACCTCCCCAACCTCCTAGTATACGCCCGTTCCTATCCCTGCTACGTGGATATTCACCGAGCCAAATTGAAACTTTCGGTCATCCACCTGTGACTCAGTAGACGCAGGTGACCCAAGTTTGATAAGATCATGAATACATTAGTACCCAACGGAGGATTGAAGAAATGCGAGGTACCAAACAATTGATCGCCAAAGTTGGGACGAAGACAACGGTCCCTAATTCCGGAACACGAGGCCCAGGCACGAATGATCGACCGTGTCGTAATGCTCTCCCCCAAGACCCATTCGTAGGGCCACCCATTCAAGTGCCGCGTGCGAGTCGAAGACTCCACGGGGGATAAGTAACGGCTAAGTTGGTTGGCTGCCCGGATTTTTTGTACGTTTTGCTTTAAGGTCATGCCTTGTTTCTATGACCTACATCCCCCATAGTTTGGGCCGGGTCGCTGGGCCGGGGCGGAGATCAATGACATTGTGCCTTTCGGTCGGCGAAACATCTCGCACTGTACTCCCGGCGCCGGGGCTCTCGGAGCATTCGGGCTTAGATTGACGTTCGCCGATGTGGGGAAGCTCCGAGAGATGGGCTGGGGCTGCTTTTAGATTACAGGGCGATAAAGAGGATGTGAAAAGCGGTGAACTAACGGCTAGTGACGGCTGAAATGCATTCTAAAATCCCACACTTCCCTTGAACCTAGGAGAGACTTGAGGTTAAAACGGCACCACAATTCACAGGCGGTTGTTTATCAGGCGTCGATGCTGTTTGCTCGTCCGAGATTTGGTTCCTTCGCTGTATTAAGGATGGGTACAGAACGGACAGTAGAGACGGCGCACCACGTCATAATCACCTTTGGGCCAGAGAGCCGATGAACTGATTGAGGATTGCACAGCAAACGGGGGAGAAATGAGGCTCTGCGCGCTTGTGATCGGAATCTTCGAGCTCACTAAGATCCCCGAACTGCTGGGTTTGTTTGTTCAATCAATGCACTTTCTAGCCTATTTTGCGTCCTCCTTGTCCATACACATTGGCATAACCACTACAATTTCCTAGAATGTTGTCTATAAGGCGCTGGTCTAGGCATGCAAAAGCCACCATCCAGTCCTTCTCTATTCCTCTCCAAATTCCACCTCTCCATTCGTTCTCTACAACCTAAATCATTTGGTAGACCTTGAATAGCTATCTTCAGCACCGGTATAGTAGCTATGATAAGAAAGGTAGAAGATATTGGGCGTTTGGGGGGCAGAACAGGCAACCGCCCCTCCGAATCCGATGGCATTGTGGGCTAAGATTGGATTTAAGGCGTATTACTTGCGTTGAAGTGGGCGGTTCAGCAGGCTCATATTGATCATTTTCGCTAAACGGATGTTCTGCATCTTTAAGTTGATGATGGTCAGCGACCCCTTCCCCATGAGCAATGTCCTCAGCACCATCGGCACTATCGCCATTCTTCTCAACTCACTCATCGTCCTCCGCTACGGTCGACCATCCTACCCACTCCAAGCCTCGAAACGCAGGAACCTCGCAACGGCCGTGACTTCCGGGACATGGCTTCTGCGGAAACCCCTGAGTCTTACGGTGAGTCCGTTAGTTCGGATGACTCTTTGCCTAAAGGCACGCTACATTTTCCTCATTGTATAGCTCAAGGGAGCGGCTGCCATATAAGAAAGGCCCTCATAAGATGGAATTCTACTTGACTAAGGATGAAAAAGACTACCTCATCTATAAGAGACCCCGAGATGCAACATTTGAATGTAGATTCGGAAGTTGACGGAAGTTGGTTCGAGTTTGAGGTCATCTTATTCCCACAATATCCGTGCACAGCCGGGGGAGAACCCACGCCGAAAGAGGGAAATCCCAAACATGACATGCCAAAGAGATATTGCAACGACATATAATCTTCATTGATGAACCCATTTCTAGGCTTTTCTTTTCATCTACCAAAAAGTGTAAGATAAACCAAACGATTAGGTTTTCCCGGGGAAACGAGGCCGAGAGTGTCAAGGTAAGTCATCCGGATGGTTCGTAGTATCGGTCCTGCAATTTCATCAGTATCTGATTTCAAAGCAAGCCGATGAACCAGTTGATGCCAAGGAATTTACGAGGAGACGAACCGGAAGAGCCGGGACGGAAGCGATATTCGATTCAAGACCCTCTCGCCGTCGACGTAATCAAGGCCACATGCCTTACGTTGCGTATGTATTCTTCCCCATGCCGGCACGCCTTGTAGGAGATGATGAACATGGAGCCCGAAGCACCATGGAGTGTGACAGAGCAGATGGCTAAATGGGGTTCAAGGGCAAGCACTGGGAGGAGGAATATTTCGAGAACTTCACTTTCTCCCGGTCAGGAAGTATCCGGACTAGATCCCAAATCGTTCTCTCTTGAAGGATATCTGTCGAGAGAGTTCATGACTTGACCCGAGCAGGAAGGATCTATACTAATCGCTTCATATCCTCTGTCTAAGTTGAGATTTCACAGTTTGCATGAAGTGATTTCAAAAGCCAGTACTACCTAGTTCTTCTGTCTTATATCCTTGGCAATCAGCTCAAATGAGAAGGCTAGCTCGAGAAGCCCTCCTCAACGTGTCGCGGATGGCAGCGGAGACACCTAACATTGCGTAGGGGTCATCAAACATCAAACATCGGAGCAGGATCCTCGACTTCGAAAGAAGAGTTGGACGATTGCATGAGTGAATTGATCGGCGGCCCCTGGACTGATGACACCGAGGAGCCGCGTTTAAGCAGACGTGTTCCCGATAACACTTTCTCTTATCTCGAATTCCGTGAAAAACGGTAAGTCTTCTCGTGCCTTGCCTCTTGATCCTGCACACAAAAGACAAGACGAACGTGCCCCGCGTCGATCAATGATGATATACGACTCAGCATCCAAACAATTCGGCGGTGGGCAAGACAGCGGGTTTCTGTTATGCTTGCCATACTCATGCTGAACCAAGGCAACTGCGTGTTGGTCGGCGAACAGTGATACTTGCGGCGGCCTGCATGCTACTTCGATTACGCCTGTGAGGCAGACCTCATACGAAGTGCTTTGATGGAGATCAGTTTTCTCCACAACCCATCCCACCCTCGTAGTATCTATTTTAGAAACAGCTCCAATGCCGAGCTGTAGTTGTATTGTTGTACTAGTAGTGTAGAATAATGTAGTGGAGCCATCAATGCATTGCGGGACAAACATTGAGCCTTCACGAAGTAGCGTAAACGTTCTTTTTCATGGTAAGCATACTCGAACGTTCATCATGCCAAAGGCGAGTATAGTATAACTGTGGGCAGCATGACGCACGACACCGCGTTGTGACTAGCAATGGCTACGAAGTACTTCGTCGTTTCGTGTCGACTCTGACTCATTATGATCATCCATCGCTCCAGGCAGAAAGATTGCTCTGTAGCAATGTTAATCATCAATGAAAATGTGAGAAAACGTGGCCGCCAATGTTTCAGGGCTCTGTCTCCACTAAGCCCCAGTTGCAGGGTCCCGCCATTTCGTGCTTCGGACTTAAGTGGTTAAGGCTGGGAGCCCAGGCTTTTGGCGGAGATATCGTAGTCTCCGGAAAATGAAGGGAATTGAAGGCAATCTTGTCCTTTTTTAGGCTTAGATTTGAGGAACTTTGTCCTGTGGGTCACAAACGCGGAACAATTGAACGTCGTGTTGAAGCCCCCACGATAGACCCGGTGGGGCCGAGTGGTCCCAACAAGGTTGGTGGGAGCACAGGTATGAAGTGCTGAGAAGGCTCTGTAACTTGAGGATGCGAATAATGACCAGATTTGTCCATTCCCCATGAAGTTTCATATTCTTCTGGCATCTCCTGTATGTATAGAACAATACGATTAATACCAATCACGTCGCAGTAGTTTCCACGGGTATTAGACGACGACTCCCTCGCTCCAGAATGGGCTCGAGCACATGCTGAACTTGTGATCGGTAGTTGCGTGGGGTGGGACCAAGACGGACACGGGGCAACGAGTGATCATCGAGACTTGGACTTGGATTTGATGTTAATGGTTCCGCGTTATTAATGGACTTTGTAGTGCCGTTCAGGTCCCACAACTGCAATGTATTCCATGCCTGGGAATACCGGCTCGGAACTTAGTCAAGGCACCGGAATAATACATGCGACGAAAGGGGCGTCCGAGTAACTGGAGAACATGGGTACTTGTAGGCTTGGACTTCGTCAGCAAATTTGAGTGGAAAGTGGAGAATTAGTAATCCAAGTCGGGGCCTGAGAAAGAAAAGAGGAAGAAAGAAACGCCAAGACGGTGTTAGGAGCAATTCTATTATCAGATCCAAATGTTTGGAGGCCCGGCTTAGATGAGCAAAGCTTCGGAAAAGTGCCCAAGATCCGACTCTTGGACAGGGGAGGGCCCCACAGTCCCCACTGGAAAGAGCGGAGGGGCGACGGCAAGCAAGATTGGCCGGGTCCACCTTCTCAAGTCTGCCCCCGGCAGTACCTACCTGTGCGTCCTCGAAAAGTGAAAAAAGGCGAGAAGGCGAGCCCCTTCCTCTCGAACATTCTCTTCGCTGTTGCTTTTCCTAGAGGTCTCGAGGTCGTGCTTGCCACGTTTTTGCACACAAGGACGGTCTGGGCTTTCTTCTGCTTGCTCGTGTCATCCACACTTGGTAACCCTCACTCGGCCGCCATGGCTGTCGCCGGGTTTTCGGTTCGAGACGTCGGTATCAAGTACGGTTGTATATTGTAGCGTACTTCATAGTGTTGCTTCAATCAATTGACATTGTCGACCCAAACATGTATCCCTGCATTGTGTCTGGTACTTCGTAGTGGCTCCTAACCCGGTCTAGTATTCTCAATGGCTCCCGTCGTGCGCAGAGACCGCCAGGCAATGTGCAGGCAACTCTTGGATTCCCACCCTCGCTTTTCCTCGCCCCTCTGTGACCCGCCGCGTCCGGCAGGATGATCAATTATGTCGTCTTTTGGAGTCAATCGCAGTTTGTAATCTAGGCCCCGACGCTAGTACTAACTTTATTTATGGAGCAAATTGTTTGTTTGATTTTTCTCAAGCTTGATTCTTTAATTCATCCGCCTAGGACAATCAATCCCCACTGAGACTGATACCTTCAAATTGACCAGGTCTAGTCAGGGCCCGCTCTCCGTTTTTTACACCAGCTTTCCTGGTCGTCTTCTCCACACATCCCTCTTTCTTTTTTGTGCTGATAAATGCGGTGGAAACCCTTGTCCTGTTCTGCAGCTGTTCATGAGCTTCTGTTGCAGAGTGGTATCTCCCTCTCTCTCTTTCAACCCGGCTTTTCTCTCATCAGGGCCCAAACTCATTGTGATCCTGACTGTCCACTCGACATCTCCCATTCCCTTCAGTGTTGACCTTTCGCCTTTACAGCCATCTTCGGTCTAGGTCCTAGGCGATTCCTCTCGCGTTCCTTCTCTTCATCCGATCTTTGGTTCACGTTTATTGGTGCCGTGTTGATACCTATTCTAGCGGCGAACGTTGCTTCGTCCCGGGTAATATTGCGCTCCTCGGAGTTGCCTTAATATTGCCGCCTTCTTCATCCTTGATCCTTGACGGCGTGTCGTGCAAGTGATAGTTTTGATCCGTCACTCGTTTCTGACGAAGACGGGAGCGCGTAACGTGGCGGTCTCGTCTTGATCGCCGACGTGCGCCAATGGCCGACTCAACGCCCTCTAAGGGTGTTTACGAGGGCCACCAAACCTCCTCCTCAGACGCCACCCTTCCCGAGCATTCGATGCCCGTGGCGGAGACCAAACCCGACGCCGAGGGACACGAGGGTCCCCTGCCCGAAGCCATCGAGGGCATTCATACAGGAGTCTCTGTCAGACAGGCCGAGGCTGACTTTGCGCAACTCCAGCGTGAGCTGTCGAGAATAAGCCGTGTCGAGAGTACCGTTACGAGACGCAGGACAACTGATGTCGAGAAAGCAGACGGCGCGGTGCCATCCAGCATCACCGATGGTAGCATCGAGCCATTCGATCTCGAGGCCACGCTTCGTGGCGGTCTCGACGCCGAACGCGAGGCTGGTATCCGCCCCAAGCACATTGGAGTTTACTGGGACGGCCTGACAGTCAAAGGAGTCGCTGGCCAGGATAACTATGTCTCCACCTTTGTCGATGGATTCCTTGACTCCATTAATATTATTTCCCCCTTGGCTAAGCTCTTTGGTTTTGGAAAGAAGGGAAGCGAAGCGACGCTTCTTGACGGCTTCAAGGGTGTTTGCAATCCGGGCGAGATGGTTCTTGTTCTGGGTAAACCAGGTTCCGGCTGCACTACATTTCTAAAGGCAATTGCTAACCAGCGGTACGGCTACACTGGTGTTACTGGCGAGGTATTGTACGGCCCCTTTACCGCCAAGGAGTTCCAGCAATACCGTGGTGAGGCCGTGTACAACCAAGAGGACGATATTCACCACCCCACCCTTACCGTTGAGCAAACTCTCGACTTTGCCCTCGACATGAAAGTTCCTGGAAAGCGCCCCGCTGGCGTCTCGAAGGCTCAATTTAAAGAGCAGGTCATTACCATGCTCCTCAAGATGTTCAACATCGAACACACTCGTCGTACCGTTGTCGGTGATCATTTCATCCGAGGAGTGTCTGGCGGCGAACGGAAACGAGTTTCCATTGCCGAGATGATGATCACTAACGCTTGCATTCTGTCTTGGGATAACAGTACCAGGGGTCTGGATTCGAGTACCGCTTTGGATTTTGTCAAGTCGCTTCGAATCCAGACTGATCTTTATCGAACGACCACCTTTGTTTCGTTATACCAGGCCTCTGAGAATATCTACAAGGTCTTCGACAAAGTCCTTGTCATTGATGGAGGAAAGCAAGTCTACTTCGGCCCAACAACTGAGGCGAGGAGTTACTTCGAAGGTCTCGGATTCGCACCCCGCCCGAGACAGACCACTCCCGACTACTTGACTGGATGTACCGATGAGTTCGAACGAGACTATGCTAAGGGGTACTCGCCGCAGAATGCTCCCCACAGCCCCAAGACCCTTGCCGAAGCATTTGAGAAGTCGGTATATCAGCGCAGATTGGACGATGAGATGGCCGGGTATAAGACCAACTTGGAGGTGGAATCACACAAACACGAGGACTTCAAGGTTGCCGTGAAGGAAAGCAAGCGGTCTTCGCCAAAGCGGTTAGTTACTACCTTGCAGCTTGATCAAAACTTGACCGTTTAAGAAACGAACCACTAACCCCTTGCATTCTGCAGATCCACGTACTCCACCGGTTTCCACATTCAGGTCGCGGCTCTTGTAAAGAGGCAGTTTTATCTCAAATTGCAGGATAAGATGGGCCTCGCTCTGTCGTGGCTTCGGAGCATTGTTATCGCTATTGTACTCGGAACTCTCTATCTCAGACTCGGAACCTCTTCGGCCAGCGCGTTCAGCAAGGGTGGTGTGCTATTCGTTGCTCTCCTCTTCAATGCTTTCCAGGCCTTCTCGGAACTGGCTAGCACCATGGCAGGACGGGCCATCGTTAACAAGCACCGGACGTACGCGTTTCATCGCCCGTCGGCACTCTGGATTGCACAAATTCTTGTTGATCAGGCCTTTTCCGCGACGCAAATCATGATTTTCTCCATCATCGTATACTTCATGACCGGGTTATACAGGACTGCAGGCGCCTTCTTCACGTTCTACCTGATGATTTTGTCTGGGAACATCGCGATGACGCTTTTCTTCCGAATTGTTGGATGTGCGAGCCCAGATTACGATACGGCCATCAGGTCTACGGTTTTCCTCATCACCTGTTTCGTCATCACCTCCGGTTATTTGATTCAGTATCAGTCGCAACACAAGTGGTTGCGGTGGATCTTCTGGGTCAATCCGTTAGGCTTAACATTCAGCTCCATGATGATGAACGAGTTCAAGAGCGTTGAACTTACGTGCTCAGCAGAGTCGCTAATTCCATCTGGCCCGGGCTACAACGACATTGCCCACCAAGTGTGCACTCTTGCCGGTTCCGTCGGCGGTACGGCCATAGTGAAGGGCGCGGATTACATCACACAAGGCTTCTCGTACGACCCCGCCTACCTCTGGAGGAACTGGGGTATCGTCTTTTCTCTCATCGTCTTCTTCCTTATTATGAACGTGGTTCTCGGAGAGTTTATCAGCTACGGCATGGGTGGCAACACTGCAAAGGTTTTTGCCCGTCCTAATGCCGAGCGTACGGAGCTCAACACAGCCCTAATTAAGAAACGTGATGAAAAGCGAAAGGGGGAGGCTGCTGTTGAAGAATCTTCGGATCTTTCGATCAAGTCGGAAAGCATTTTAACCTGGGAAGAGCTCAACTATGATGTCCCTACTCCGGCAGGCACCCGGCGGCTCCTCAACAACGTTTTCGGCTACGTTCGTCCCGGAGAACTCACGGCTTTGATGGGTGCTTCCGGCGCCGGCAAGACAACGCTATTGGATGTCCTCGCCGCCCGAAAGAACATTGGCGTTATCTCAGGATCTGTGCTTGTTGATGGTGTACAGCCCGGCAAGCAATTCCAGCGAAGCACCTCCTATGCCGAGCAGCTCGATCTCCACGACCCCACGCAGACGGTCCGAGAAGCTTTCCGCTTCTCTGCGGATCTCCGTCAGCCCCTCGAGACGCCCCAGAGTGAGAAATATGCGTATGTTGAAGAGATCATCTCCCTTCTCGAAATGGAGGATATCGCGGATTCGATTATTGGAACCCCCGAGAGAGGTCTCACGGTAGAACAACGCAAGCGTGTAACTATTGGTGTCGAACTTTCTGCCAAGCCTGAGCTACTCCTCTTCCTCGACGAGCCTACTTCTGGTCTCGACAGCCAGAGCGCGTTCAACATTGTGCGATTCCTCAAGAAATTGGCAGCCGCCGGCCAGGCTATTCTCTGCACGATTCACCAGCCGAATGCGTCACTATTCGAAAACTTCGACAGACTCCTCTTGCTCCAGCGCGGCGGACGCACGGTCTATTTCGGAGACATCGGTGAGGATGCTTACATCTTGAGGAGCTATTTGAAGAGATACGGCGCGGTTGCCGGCAAAACGGACAACGTGGCCGAATTTATGCTCGAGGCCATTGGCGCTGGCAGTTCCCCACGAGTCGGCTCTCGTGACTGGGCAGATATTTGGGAAGACAGCCCCGAATTCGCCCAGACAAAGGAGACCATCAAGCAGCTCAAGGAGGAGAGAGTCCGCGCTACTGCGTCCGTCGCTAAAGACACCGAGAAGGAATATGCCACGCCGTTTATGCATCAGCTCAAAGTGGTTACTACTCGTATGAACAAGGCTTTCTGGAGGTCACCAAACTACGAGTTCACCAGGCTGCTCAACCATCTGATTGTCGCGCTCTTGACTGGCCTGACGTACTTGAATCTTGACAACTCCCGATCTTCGCTGCAGTACAAGGTGTTTGTCATCTTCCAGGTTACTGTCCTGCCCGCCTTGATCATTGGACAGGTCGAGGTTATGTACCATGTGAGACGCGCCATCTTCTTCCGCGAGTCCTCGTCAAAGATGTATTCTCCGTTCACCTTTGCCGCATCAATCGTTATCGCAGAGGTTCCTTACTCGATCATGTGCGCCATCATCTTCTTCTTGCCCCTGTACTACATTCCAGGGTTCCAGCACGAGTCCTCGCGGGCTGGGTTCCAGTTCTTCATGATTCTCATCACGGAGATGTTCTCCATCACCCTTGGCCAGGTGGTCGCGTCGCTTGCGCCGTCCGCGTACATGTCGGTGCAATTTGACCCTTTCATCATGATTACGTTTGCCCTTTTCTGCGGTGTCACGATTCCGAAGCCGCAGATGCCAGGATTCTGGAAGGCGTGGCTCTACCAGCTTGACCCTTTCA
Source organism: Scedosporium minutisporum (assembly GCA_034774675.1). Lineage (NCBI taxonomy): Eukaryota > Fungi > Ascomycota > Sordariomycetes > Microascales > Microascaceae > Scedosporium > Scedosporium minutisporum. Next base: position 64,246 of record SJVG01000042.1, read on the forward strand.
CGAGACTTATCTCGGGTATGGTCACCACGGCCCTTCACAAATTGCCGGTTGTATGCAAGCCCCATGAGCTCAACAACTTCAGGGCGCCGGATAACATGACCTGCGGCGAGTACATGCGCAACTACTTCAACAACGGAGGGTTGGGATACCTCGTCAACGAGGACGCCAGCGATTGCCAGTATTGCGCGTTCCGGGAGGGTGACCAGTTCTACGAGACTCTAGATCTCAGCTTTGGCCATCGGTGGAGGGACTTGGGTATCTTCCTCGCTTTTATCGGCAGCAATTTGATCATTCTCTCCCTTGCTGTAAGTAATGAGTGATTGCAAAAGTTTTTGGTGCGTTCGAATAAAGACTAACAAAGAATCGTTTTTGCAGAGCCGATACATCAACTACAACAAGCGATAAAACGTTTCCCGCTTCCCTTCGACCGCAAATAAGAAAGTCATTCTCTCGTGTTGTTAAATACAGTCTGCCCTGTATCCCCTTTTTATATAGAGGGCAAGGTGTCCTTTTTATTCACTAATTTTTTTTCCTTCTCGTGTAAATGCGTTCGAAAAGTACCAGAGGCGACTCATTTGGGGGAATTGCCGGTGGTATCCTGGGTCAGTTCATAGGATACGGGGACAGTTTATGTTCATATTCACTGCTAGACAAAAAATTTCATAAGAGTAATAAAGCCTGAATTTTGAAATCTTCTGCATTCGCATGGTGAGTTTATCGGACTCCGACTATGGCGATGAGTTATCGTCAGGACCAGGTGGACCGAGGCAATGGGCGTGGTACCCCAGCAGGGCCCAGGGCGACGTTGAACTATTGCCGTGGCAATCTTCGCCGACGGTGATGGATTGAACTCATTCCTTCCTTTTAACAAAGAACAGCTTGGTGATGGCTGTGTAAGGCGGTGGCCGGCCGGGCCCGACCTCGCATATACTTTAGCCAGACATCATGTCGACACTCGGGATCCAGAATCCGCACCTTGGAGCCATCCTTTAAGCTACCCAGCACTCGCCAAGGACTCCGGCATTCGGCTTGTGGTTGGCCACACTTCTCCTCAGTCAAGACCTCGCAGGACACACCCCTTCCAAGCCCAGGCTCACTGTAAAGGCCATCTCAGCTTTAACTGTTTCTCCTGGAGTCCCATTATATCTTAACTATTTCTCCATTTATCGAGATGACCATCGCAGTCCTATATCCCATGGAATAATCCGTAGTCTCTAATGACGATGTGTGTGTCTAATATTAAGCAAGAAAGGCATTTCGAATGGTGTACGAAGGAATCGACGATACAGATCTATTATGACAACTTCGTTGTAAGTCTAAGGCGCAGTCAAGCCCGCTCGCTGCTATCAAATCTATCAAATCTATCAAATCCGCGCATGGAGATGCTCTTTAGGTCTTGACAAATATCCGTCTTACACCAGCCATCCCACAGACCCTTGTTCCAGGGCCTGAGATAATCGTACCCATCAATGGATACGGCCATCCGCTCGAGAAATAACTCTCGCATGGTACCGTATCTCTTGAAGAATTTGGCGACATCGTCTCCTATTTCGCGCCCGACGAGCTCCAGCACGTTGGCGGCAATCGCGGCCGCGATGGGGCTCGAAAACGAGGTGCCGGAGACAGAGCGACGCTTAGCTTCCCAAAACGACTCAATGTCATGACCAAGGGTTGCGAAGTTGTCGAGTACAGGGCTGGGAGCCGGATTCAGCCCGCTCACCTTGTCTCCTCTCTCGTTGGTTGCGTGAATACAGAACACACCGTCATGGTTAGCCGGCCAAGATCGATTCCCGTTGTTTCCGGTGTTTGACGCCGCTGCGAATATCAACTTTCCGCCATCGACAAGCGGATCGATTTCCGCTCCCAAGTCTACATCTGGGGTAGCCTTGGGACACGTTTGTCCCAAGCCCCACGAAAGATTGATTATGTCGGCGTTTTCTCCCGCCCATTTAAGTGCCTGCAAAAGTCGGGGAGAGTTCGGTGATGTTAGCCTATTGCCCTGTTGTCGACGCGGTCGAGGCTAGGTGCTGTGTGTAGATTACCTTGGCAAGACAATCCATCGACGCACCCTCCATCGTTCTGCTGCGCGAGATCTTGGCAACGATGATATCCGCTCGTCGTGCAAATTTCAATAACAATCTCACTACGTGGGTTCCGTGGCCATCGGTGTTGGTGCAATCTTCGTCGAGGTCTGAGCCACCCACAGCCACGAAATTCTTTTTCGTCGTTACGCGTTCTATTCTCTGTCTCAGAAAGGTATCCTGTTCATCGACCTGGAGCCCAGTGTCCAGGACAGCGATTCGGACCCTCTTCCTTCTTGGATCGTGCGGCTCGTCCGGATGGTCAATATATGTGTCAATGAAGGTACTCATGTGGCTGGTCAAGTCGCTCCTAGAATACTTCTTTGGAGCAATCCTAGAATGGTATCAACGCTGTGATTTTATTACCAATCTCTTCCCTGGGCGTACCTTTCTTCGTTGTTGGCATCGGGATCACTCCATGGGATGAACTTGGGCGGTTCGGAAAACCGTTTTGGCACTCGTTGGCTCTCCGATGAGCCAGCATTCCTAGCCTCGAGGTCTTCCTGCGGCTCTCCCAACTGCTCCCTCGGTGTATGATTCAGAACGGAGTTTCTGCGCTGAGATTGCTGCTGTTCAAAGTCTGGTCTTCTGATCGGTAGGCCAGCCAGTTGGTATCCCTCTTCTTGATGCCCGTTGTGCGAATAGGCCTAAAAAAGTATGAAGTCAATTCCCCTGACCGATTTCAGATAATCCAAAACATGAAGCTAAGGTAACCCACATTTTCGAGACGGCTCTGGTTCTCCTCGAACGCTCTGGTATTATTTCGCCTGACGAAGTCTCGACGTGATTGCGTATCGTTTGGGGGGCACTCCTCACGCATCCGCTTCTACCCTCTCCTCGGCGGATCTAAAGCCGCCTCGAGCGGCATGACTATCTTCTCGTGGATAACGGCGCGCACAGCGGCCACTACATCCGCGTCCTCAACCGCCTGAGACTCGAGCTCCGACTTTAAGTAGAAGTGGGAAAATAGACACCCCCTCACGGCCTCGGCATATATCCCACAGCCTGCCTTTTCTGCCTCTTCTAGCTGGCGGAAAAGTTGTGGCGAATGTGCCTCGTGATGAACGTCTCCGTTGTCCGCATCTAGATCGATTTCCTTCCCTTCCTCGATCGCTAATAGGAGCTGTGCGAAAGACAGCAGTGGTGGACTCGGCTTGTCGGTCGTGAACTCCGAGGAGCTAGATGGTCGCTCACCCTCGGAGAAAGTAGCCTACCAGTCTCCGTCAGGGAGCTTGCTTTCCGGCAGAGAGGACACGAATATGTTCCGGAGATCCCACGTCTTCGAAGTGAATTCCGTGTCGAAAAACTCCATGAGGCACCGCGCCAGCTGTAACGCGATGCTCTTCTTCTTCTTAGCCGTCAGGATAGACGCGGGAGACAGCGTCCGAAAGTTCGTCGAATCGATGCGGGAGAAAGCACCACAGGCGAGAAGCTCGAAAAGCGAGCGCGGTGGCGGTCCATTGAGGTAGGTTGTGGAGGCTGCGGCATTGAAGTGAGGTAATGCGAGGGGCCTACCAGATGACGAATAGGTGAAGAAATAGGCTTTTGGGGAGAAGGGGGGAGGCCTCGCCAGGAAACCGTGAGGAAAGCTAGTCCCAAGTACGTGTCGTAGCATCATAAGCGCCGTTTGAACCGTCGTTGAGAGTGTAAAGGCAGCTGGGCGTAGTTGCTGTATAAGACTACTTACAGTCAAGCGACGCTGGCCGCGACACTTGGTGCCTCTTTTTGCCGTTATTTGGCTCTCCCTAATGGGTCATTGCGTCAATACTCTGTATCGAACCCTCTGGGGTGGAAACGATGAGCTAGTATATGCTATCCGAGTCCTTGCCAGGATTGGGACACCTAGATATGGACATCTTCTGGGCAAACAATACTTTTGCATTGTTCTGGGGGTTGCGAGAGGACGGATGTCTTATCACCGAACTTGTACTCTCCAGTAGGTCTAGATAGTTTCACATAACTTAGACGTAGGTGGGGGGACTTAGGGAGCTGGAGAGTCTCTGGAGTGGTTTCAGAGGGCTCAGCCTAGGTAAAATCGAGTGCCTCATCTCAAGTGCCCCGTTCATGGTGATGGGAGATGCAAGACCACCAACGTCTAAGTGATGTTCCTAAACCTAAAGTCCTCAATGTGCTCGTCCTCCGAAGCCATTTGCTCGTCGTAAGCCTACGTATATGCTCACCTGCCCTCTCCGCCCAAGTCCTGATCGCATGGTTTCTGTCGTAGTTCAAACTGAAGATGAAAGGAGAAGCAAAACAAGGCTGGGTGTTCCTTCCCATTTCAGTTTCTTACAGTAAGGAAGGAGCAAGATGCCTGATGAATCATGATTTTATTGAGGAAGGAGCTATCATACCTGGCTTTCCTCTTGCTGTGATTCACTCAGAATGTGATTTTCACAAAGCCCTAGCACTAGTTCTCTCTATTTAATGATCTCTCAACTAATTGAGCACCCTTTCTTCCCAATACAAACATTCCTCTCATTATTTTCCTCCTGCACGCACTTCACCAACACAACGCGATCAACATGATCACACAATCACACCTACACCTTGACCTCTAAGTGCGAGTGGCTCTGGGTCGTATGAAGGTCTGCTAACGTGTCAGTCAATCCAACAGTCTCCTTTGTTCTCCCAATTGTGATTCGTTTCGATTAGCAAACATGGATCCTTGGAAGGACGCGGAAGAACCGCAAGTCGGATCCTCAATCCCAAACTCACCCACTTCCACGACCGAGGATGATTCCAACTCCATCACTTCCAGCACCGAAGACTATTCTGACGCCATCAGTTCCACCAATCTTAACATTCCCGCTCCTACAGGCATCGATCAGGATAACAAGTCCACCGACAAGGACACCCCATTGACCATCGCTAATGCTGACGAGACCTTCCGCGTCTTCGAGCAGGCAAGTACCCGCGGCAAGCTCGCGATTCTTGTGAGATTATTAGAGGGGTACGGCGAGCTCAAGAAGAGGCTCAACGCCGCGGAGGAGAAGAACAAGAAGTGGCGAGAGGTGCTTGACGAGGACGAGGAAAAGGTTGCGGAGAGCGAGATGCTGCTCGAGCATGAGGAGGTTCGAGTCGGCCTTCTCGAAGCTAAGAATTCCGTTCTCGAGGCGAAGCTGTAAAAGGTGTGCCCCGAGGCTTTTGACACTGAGGGTCCCAAGGATGAGCCTACCGGCTTCGAAGTCACCGAGAGGCCCCAGGTCAAGCCCAGTGGCACCAAGCGCTCCAAAGGTTCCAAGTGCAAGGCTAGTGGTCGCAAGCGCTCCTAGATTCTCGAATTGACAGCACAATTTCCCCGGTTCTTTCGAAAGTTGTCGCCCACGCCAAGGTAGCGCGGTCAAGTCAGCCCAGCGGTTGACGAGGCTGCTCACTATCAACAAAGAAAAGGTTCGTCTTCTTGCTTCCCCGTGGAGAGGTCATTCCACTCTCCACTCTCTGGCTCGCTCCCATGCTGACATGTCCAAAGAGAAGAAAAGCACCCCAAAAAGTCCCGAAGCATATCCTGATAGGCTAGTGCCTTGTTCGCATGAGGTATCTCAGTTCCTAATAAATCAGTTTGAAGTTCATTCCTCCATTGCCCTATTTCGCGTGTGTGTTAAGAACTTGGAACGTTTCGTCAGTACTTCGAAGACTTGGTCCCATTCCCGCGATTGGGGTCAGACGGCCGTGTTTATTATGATAAATTCTCGTGGAGGAAAATTGACCCCAATGATACAAGCAGAGAGACACATCTTGTATCCAAACAATGAAAAGTACCCTAAACAGACGTGGATATCTCATAGCCAAATGGTAACTAAGATCAAGACAAGCGAACCGGCTCGGAACGTGGCGGGTATCCTTGCTGCCCCGTATTTGCAATTCCATCATAGAAAACTCAAGTGTGAACAGTAGACGCCGAGACTCCATTACATGCACATAGCCCGTACACACAGCCCGATGCAAAAAAGAAAGACCAGATCATTTCCGCATTTCTCGCCGAAGGACAAAGAGTCTATTTAGCTTGGGAGTTGCGCGACGTTGGATTGTTGCTGCTGTTGTGGCTGTTGTGGCTGTTGCTGATATTGATACTGATACTGCTGCTGCCTCTGCTCCGCGGCCTGAATGTAAGGCTGCTCATGCGCATAATTCACCGGTTGCGACTGCTGATCGACGTACGGCTGCTGTCCCGGCTGAGCCATCTCGTGCACGATATTCCCACCCTGCGCGTAGTACCCTCCAAACTGGGCATTCTGATCCTGGGGCTTCGAAGCGTCGGGAAGAGGGACGGGCGCGTAATTGACCATCGGGTAGGCGGGGGGAGCGGCGGCGGATTGGCGGGCGACGGAGGCGGCTGCTACTGCGGCGGCGGCGCGATTTCGGGCGGCGAGGCGGGACTTGCGCTTTTTGTAGAAGATGAGGCCGAGGATGGGGACGATGACGAAGAAGAAGACGACGCAGACCGCTATTGCGACGATGTAGCCGATTGCGAGGCCTCGGGCTGCTGTTTGGTAGGAGGACGTGGCCATGTTTGGGGCAGAGGCGGGGCGTCCTTGGGGGGTATGTTTTTCCCTTCTTTTTTCTTCTTTTTTTCCTCCTTTTTTTCGAGATTGGTAGACTTGATTCACGGATGGCGTTCGGAGAGTTTTATCGTTTGATTGATCGGGTCGGATTGAGAAGCGACGCGATCGTGATCGGTTCGCCTCAGGAAACACTGTTTGCGCAAAGAAGAAGGAAAAGCGAAAAATTCCGCCTTCCTGATCGAGAAGAGATGGGACTAGGATTTATGACGGAGGGGATTGGAAGATTGCAAGGAGCATAATTCCCCCTCTCCTATGAACGACATTGGATTTGACCAGGATGACTGGCTTTGTTGGTTCCATCGGGCTTAAAGCTGAGCAGGAATCCATCGCTATTCCGCCCCCCTTGGTGAGCCTTACGAGTAAGACAAGGGGCCAAGACGAGACACAAGTCGTGACGCTAATCCTTTTCGGGGACACCTGCATGGCGGACTACCATCGCTCTTCTTCGTGTGAGGAGCCCACTCTGCACAGCCCCCCTTTCCCTCAGCCTGGGGAGGATTTGGGACATTGAGGCGGTGTATTTCCGATCTGGTGGTCAGCTGGTGATCTTGGGGTTGGGGGGATCAGAGGTACTGGGTTTTGATTATTGATGCATGAAGATGGAACTCAGCGAATTGAGAGTTACTGGGATGAAATGCTTCGGGGAAAGGGCAGGGATTGACTGATCTGATGGGATCTATTCCACGGACGGCCCGTGAGATCGCCCTGATAGAGAATTGCGGCCGAGAGAGTGTGATGAAGACAAGGGCGAACCCAGGAACAAAGCTCACTTTCAAACTTTCATTGACCTCTTGATGTCAAGGAACTCTCTGCGAGTATTACTGAAGCCCAAGCAGGAGAGCCGTTTCGTGAGGTGGCCCCCCTCATCATTCCAAACCCTTCGCGTCTTGGCCAGATCTAGATGGCGTTCCTCCTGCATATTCCTTCGGCTCGGTATCCAGCATTTGGTGCCAATGCACCTCTTCGTACGACGAAACACAAACAGACTGACATGGACCTTGGCGACGGATGGCGAAAGCTCGGACGATCGATTGACGAAGAATAAAAAATGAAATCGACTTGAGCTTTTAGTATTGACCGTGTATCGTCCCGAACAGCATGTAGCCGCCTTTGCTTAGAAATCTTAAGATTTCGACAACACTTGCTGCGCTTTCTCATGGTAGCAATCCTTCTTCATGGCGTAGCGTCGGCTAGAAGTCAGCTGGATGTCTGCGACTTGAGCCACAGAGGATCACGGCGGTCGTGCTTGAGTCGCGTTGTTGTCTGATCCATTCAAGAACCCGTCTTTTTCTCCTTTCCCCTTTTTACCACCGCCATGCTGAGGTGGTCCAGTCTGCCCACCAGAGAATGTACGCTCCTGAGAGTCTCGTGGTAGAGTCTGAGCCCAGCAGGGATACAGAAAGATTGACGAAGATCTAGTTCTCTGAGTTTGATTCCTGGGAACCTCAAGATTCCGTCGAGTGTACTTCGTAGGGACCAGGCTGGTCGATGTTGTTGAGTCGCGTCTTGGCCGAGGCCCTACAAAAGGCCAGCCCGTCATGGACTTGGCTTCAAGATACAGAAAATAGTACGATAAGTAAGTTAAGCTCCGGGAACTTCTCACCACGGTTCCTTGGAGATGATCGAGACCTCAGCTCCACTGCGACCGCACTGTGATTTCCAGAACTGCCTGCCAGATGAAAAGTGCGAAATCTACGAGGGCGAGGACTACCCTATCAGTAGAACTAGATAAATGGCTCCGGCCGACGGATCGCATTCATTACCTCCCCAGTGAAACTCTCGGATCTCAGAGACGGCCAGACCTTACCAACCCTCCGTGTGAGTGTTCCGGCTTCCATTTCCATATACGGGAACGTCCGCCCCAATCAAAAACGTGCGTAGGTACAGTCGCTTAAATTGAGGGTTGCCCGATGGTATCGGATATTCGCAGAGGGTTCCGGGACCGAGACGGGGAATCTGATAGCACAGAAGATGTGATGGTATCAACCTTGGCTAGTCGGCTTCTTTGATGGTGAGGGATCGCCGATGTAGTGGCATGGATCAAGCCCCTACATTGTCCCCGATGAACTTCGCGCCAGGTCCATGGTGGGAGAGGAGACATTAGGACGCGAGACGGTCTCTTCAACTTTGGATGGTGTTCTCTGACCGACAAGACTCTTTTCTAGAATACGCGCTCTACTCTTATCCGCCATGCCTGGAGTTACTTCTGTAGCTGCACCGAGGTATGCCCTGCAATTGTTGTATCCACCCCACAAGAGAATGGGAATAGCCTCTCCTAACAAACGAGGAAGGAGCGAAGAAGCTGTCTCATCACCGCAATCTGCGCCTTCCACATCTCCCCCATCCAATCTTCGGACCCAGGGTAGCCTTAAATACCAAAATTGGGCTTAGAATTTCCAACAGCTAGGAAGCTTGGGAGATCTTCTGGGAGTCACTCGACAAGTACGCTTGAACTCCTGGGATCCTCACGGTACTAGCTGGGTTCGAAACGCATAGCGGACTAGAACCACCAACTTTTTTTTTTTTTTTTGCCTTCTTTCCCCTTTTATTTCTTTTTTCCTCACTAAAATTTGATTTACTCTCGACAGTAGAATTTCTAGTTTCTAATTATCGTCCTAAATTCTTGGAATGCTTCTGACATCTTGGAAAAGCGCCACACACATTGTAAATATTGACTTGGCTGTCACGATCCTAAAGGTCATGATCATAACCCAACCATCAAGGGCCGCCAGGATGACGACCGCCCCTCACGAAAGGTAATGCGAGCAAAGGGACTGCATACTTCGCAGGTGGGCTTCTCGTGCGCCCTTCCTTTCGAGACATCTGGCAGCGTAGATCCCTTTACCCGTTATCCTCGACACCTGGGATTAATTAACGGGATGCCCCGATTAGTCGAAAGTGACTCCCAGTCCTGATATACCCGGATGAATGCAATGGATGAAGGCGCCACTTCTTTGGGCGGCAATATCTATGCATTGGAGACCGGGTCGTCTCAACTTTGTGTGCCTCTTCAACGTGGCCTCTGGTCATGGTCGATCTAGCTGTACGAAGCCACTTTAAAAAGAGAGAAAAGAAAGCAGCCGGCAACTGAGCGTGCCAAAGGGAATAGATTGAAGAAATATCTCCAAATAGCCCCCAAGAATAATTTGAAGAGGCGCCGCCTACTATTTATTTACTTGGGATGGAATCGCATACAGCGAGGTGGAGACGCGCAGCCGTCGACGAGGAAGGCTTCCGCCTCCTCCGCTCCCCCGGAACCCAAGCCTACGAGGAAGAGCGCACGCCGGCAAAGGTAGTGCCAATGCTGCCAGATGAACGGCGCCGGTTTTGCCTCCCGCGGTGGGTTGCCGGCCCGCGGGAACCTCGCCGCCACGTCGTGAGGCCAATTTTCCCCGCGCTTCAGCAGTGGCCCATCAATCTCCTCGATAGAGCTAGACCGTCCGTCAAGACGTCCGTCACCGGCGTCTTCTTCCTCGTGTGGCTCGTCGCCTTCCTCTACCCGTTGGCCTCCTCACACAGACCTTTCAAAGATGGCGACGAGGAATACGTCCGTAACCTCAACTGCGACGATAGCCTCTGGTCCATCTACGGATGCGGCGTCGACGGAGAACTGTGTCGGCCCTTCACCGAGAGCCACTTCTCCTTTCGCTGCCCCGCGAATTGCGCCGACACGGTGGTCTCTACACGTCCTCATCCCGTTGGTGACCAAAATGTGTTCGGCCAGCCCCTCGTCATCGGGAGTAACCCCTTCCGCGCGGACTCGTACATCTGCAGCGCCGCTATCCACGCTATCGTAACCTCCAACGAAAAGGGCGGTTGCGGACGCGTCACTCGCGTAGGCAGACACGACACCTACGCCGGCCTCGAGAGCAACGGCGTGTCGTCCATCGAATTCGACACGTACTTCCCCTTTTCCTTCACCGTATCCCCGGATCCGGAAGTACCCTGCAAGAACCACGAGGACCCCCGCCACCGACTCCTCGGCGTGTCGGTCTTCTTTCTCGGTGTCTTTTCGCTCTTCGTCAGCTCTGCGGCATGGCAGTTCTTCGTCGCTTTTACGACGGCGTTCGCCCACGTCGCCCTCGTTTCTGATCCGACGCCCGTCTCGTTCCGCTCCACGGCCGTGCTTCCCGAGAGGATGTCCAGTTTTATCCAGGGATTCCTGCCAGCGCTGTTCGTCGGTGCCGTTCTCTACAGGACATGCGTGAAGAGGACCCTTCATGGGCTAACGGCGCAGATCGAGAAGACGCTCTTCTGGACCGGCAGTCTATGGTTCGGTGCAATGGCCAATTATACCTTCGACTGGTTCCCGCTGGAGAATTTTTCACCCTATGAGCTGACGAGTGTCTCGAAGGCGACTTTCACCGTCGCCGCAGTCGTCGCTGCGGTCGGGTTCCTCGCCGCCTGGCTTCTCTACTGCCTTTGGACCGAGGGCCGCTTCGAGCGCTACGTCCTTTTCTACGCCGTCTCGTTCCTAGCGCTCATCGCTCTGGCTTGGATGCCCGGAACTGGTGTGGAGCTTAATCTACATCACTACATCGTCTCGCTCCTGCTTCTTCCCCTGACAGCGACGCAGACCCGGCTATCACTCGCAAGTCAAGGCGTCCTCCTCGGACTGTTCATCCACGACGTAGCGCACTCGGGCTTCTCGCCCCTCTTGGAGCTAACTGCATCGCTCCCAATCGTGTACCCGGTTCTCCAGCTCCCCGTCGTTATATTCACGCCGCATGGTTCCAACGTAACGCTCTCCTTTGAGCCACCCCCGTCGGAATCTACGTATGATGGAATTAGTGTCATGGTGAACGATGTGGAGAGGTGGCGCATGCTGTACCCTGAGATCGGGAAGACGGGGACGAGCTTTACGTGGAACTGGCCGAATGATATCAAGTATGATGAGTATTTGAGGTATGGGTATATTCGCGACGGCAGGATTATAGGGTATGGACCTGCCGATGCGTGGTTTTCGAACGGGACGTTTGTTGGGCAGGTTGGGATTGTGAGGCCGGAGGAGGCGGAGGAGAATCCGGGGGTGGACGAGAAGGACGAAGACTAAGGGAAGTTTGGAGCAATTCAGCGGCGATTGATCATTTTCATGCCCTCATCATGTTAGATATTTGAGCATTTCTTCAGATTGTAAGCTCTACCATTATCCCCAGCTTCCTTTCGGATCTCTCCGGAGGCGAAGATCACTTCCCATCAGAATGTTATCACTCGGCATGCCCATATAATACGCCAAGAATTGCGGAAAATACGACGGATTCGGGGTTTTATGCCCCAATCCCGCCCGTTCGGAGAGCAATCTATTCCGGGCCCGCGTATTAGTGGAAAATCAATTGGGTTAAATATGGCACAGGTCTTGGCTCTTAGAGCCCAGATGTAGAAAATAAAAAATAAAAATAAAAATTGAAAACCCTAAAATACTACCTCCCTTGTCGACTAGACCTCCTGTGACGTGATTTCTGGGGTTGCGCAATTGGAAACGACGTTCGATCGCCGAGGTCGGAATTCGAAGAGACTAAATTAGAAAGGGTCCCAATCGACCATCTCAACCTTCAATTGAGGATCGAATCGCCAATCGGGTCCTGGGGTGGAGTTTAAAAACTGATCTCAAATTGACTTTTCACGATGTCTCCCGCGCCGAGAGCTCAATCTACCTCTTCATACCCCGCCCGGTAAATCACCTTTTACCAGAAATCTCCAACTCTACCCGTCTTGTCGTCTTCGAACTCGGCCGACAAAACATCCAAAGGAACTATAAATTGGCTTCCACGACCATGCTACCTCCGGCTCCCTTTCGGTTCCCCTCCAGTAACCGAGGAGGCAGACGCTCATCCCGGAGCGAAAAGAACCAGCAGCCGCCATGAAGCTCCTCCCCCGTGCCACGGTGCTCGCAGCCGCCTTCTTTTCCGCTCCCGCATCGGCCATCTTCGAGGAGACGCTGGTAGAATTCCGATCGTCCAGCAGCTCCATCGACATCACCACGGCACCAATCGTGCTCTCGTCCGATGACTGGACGGGCGTTCAAATCGCCGGCGGCTCCCTATCAAGTGATCTCGAGGCCATCACAGAAGTGAGCCGAGACGTCTTAAGCTACTCCGTCGACGAGGCCGAGGAATATCTGGTAGACTTGACTAGCGTGGTAATCGCCGGATCGGCCGATTCTGCCTTGGTTAGGTATCTTGTCGACGCCGAGCTCCTCGACATATCCGATATCGAGGGCAAGTGGGAGTCGTTCAAGACCGTGGTGGTGGACGCGCCGTTCCCGGGAGTGGAGAGCGCGCTGGTTATTGCGGGTAGTGACAAGAGGGGCACCATCTTCGGCATCCATACGCTGGCGGAGCAATGTGGCCAGTCGCCGTAGGAAATTTCCCACCCTGGACTGCGACTGTTAGAATCTTGTGAGAGAGAACTGACTTGGTGTGGTAGGTTCCACTGGTTCTCTGATGTTCCGCCCAAGAAGCACGCACAGATATTCGCCCTGCGCAAAACAACGACCCAGGGTGAACCCTCCGTCAAGTACCGCGGCCTCTTCATCAACGACGAAGAGCCCGCGCTCAATACCTGGTGGGCCAGGTACAACAACGAGACCAGATACCCGCTCAACACCGAGTTTTACGCGCATGTGTTCGACCTCCTTTTGCGCCTCAAGGCAAACTACCTTTGGCCCGCCATGTGGAAGTCGTGGACGCCACCTCCCGGCAACATCTTTTTCACCGACGATCCGGGGAACCAGCAGTTGGCGGATGACTACGGTATAGTCATTTCTACCGCGCACCATGAACCCATGCAAAGGGCGACCAATGAGTGGGATGAGGCGGTCATGGGTCCTTGGGACTGGTCGAAGAATAGAGACAACATCACGGAGTTCATGGAGGCCGGCATCGAGAGGGCGGGCAATAATGAATCCTACTTCATGATTGGCCTGCGGGGTCTGGGAGACGAAGCGGCGAACACGGAGAATGCGATCGAGATGCTGAAAGATGTATTCGACGCGCAGAGGGGTATTATCGAGAAGTATCACGGTAGCCCTGACGCTGTGAATCGTGAGTTAGTCCTGCAATGTTGAGAGGGGGGCCAGTAAAATGCTGATCTGACACTTGAGCAGAGGTTTGGGCGCTGTACAAGGAGGTTGCTTCATACTATGACGCTGGCCTTGATCCGCCCGAGGACGTGACTCTCCTCTTCCCCGATGATAATTGGGGTAATGTTTACCGCCTCCCGACTGGAGACGAGGCATCGAGAAAAGGCGGAAGTGGCGTAAGACAAACAGCTGCCATCGGTTCTGATTGAGCAATCTGACTTCTATGTCCTAGGTGTACTATCACTTCGAATATGTCGGTCTTCCTCGGTCATACAAGTGGGCGAACACCAACAACCTAGCCAAAGTATTGAAGGAACTCATGCACTCCTACCTCCGCGGCGCCGACCGCATCTGGATCGTCAACGTCGGCGACATCAAGCCGATGGAGATCCCCTTCGCCTTCGCCATGGACCTCGCCTGGAACGTATCCAACTTCGGCTTCGACAGGATCCCGACTTACCTCAAGCTACTGGCGACACGCGACTTCGGTGTCGACCACGCCGACGAGATCGCCGACATCTTGCTCGAGCACAGCCACCTCATCGGCATGCGGCGATTCGAGCTCGTTACGTCGGGGACGTTCTCGACGATAAACTACCACGAGGCGGAGCGAGTGCTCGGTCGCTGGAAATCCCTCGCCGAAAGGGCCAAGGCGGTATACGAGCAGCTCGACAAGCAGACTCAGCCGGCCTTCTACCAGCTCGTTTACCACCCTGTCGCTTCGGGGGCCATTTACTACTCCGTAATGGTTGGTGTGGGCACAAACTACAAGTATGCGCTCGAACGGCGAAACTCGGCCAATACTGTGGCTCGACAGGTTTTCGATGACTTCGACGCCAGTTACGACATGGTCGAGGAGTACGACGCCATGTTGGGAGGAAAATGGGCCAACATGATGTCGCAGGCGGTGTACGACGCCGCTTGGCAGGAACCCAAATCGTGGGCTGGACCGGCTCGAGACATGCTCGCTAACCTCTCGTTCGTGCAGCTGCGCCAAGATATGCAGTTCTCGCTTGGAAACCTGGGGATTTACGCCGAGGGGTCGACGAGCCCAATTGAGCAAGGGCGTTGGGCAGAGTCGGTGGATTCGTCCATGCCAACCACAGGATACACGGCTCTACTCCCGCAAATGGATCGGTTTGGACCCCGCGTTCGTTATATCGACCTCTTCGCGCGGGGAGATTACCGGGTCCCAATCGACTGGGAGCTTGAGGAGATCCCGGTAGACTTCATCTCCATCAGCCCGGCCAGGGGCACTCTTAACCGAGACAAACCCGACGAGCGCCTCAATGTCACTATCGACTGGAGTTTGGTACCGGGCGACTTCGACGACACCGTAAACATCGGCATCACGTCGACGCCCTCACGATACCCCTATTTCGACCTAATACGCATCCCTGTCGTAAACACCCAAGTGCCCGCGGATTTCAAGGGCTTCCCGGAAACCGCTGGCATGATCTCAATCGAGGCGCCGCACTTCCAGCGCTCGTCGGCCATCACGCACAAGAAGAAGGACGAGCAGGATCCTACGGTCAATTTCTCCGTTTTTCCACACCTCGGGTCGCGCAGCGAATCAGGATCTATTGGGCTGCGACCGTTCGCCGAGGCTCGCCAGGAAGACAACGCCGCCACTTCGGCTTGGGTCGAGTACGATATCTATCTTTTTGAAGACGCTGAGGACGTCGAGGCAACGGTGTACATCAACGGATGTCTCGACACTGACCCGCGACTCCGGATGCAGTTCTCGCTAACACTAGGTGATGCGCCGTCGAACTTCACCCGCGTGCTGGGTGATTACATTACGAACCCCTATGCTGGGGACATTCCACCGGAGTGGCTCGATCACGTAGCGGACCAAGTGTGGACGAAGAAGGTCGAACTTGGAGGTCTAGAGGCTGGGAAGCATACTCTGAGGTGGGCAGCGAACTCACCCGAGGTCTACTTGGAGAAAATTGTCCTCAATACGCGGGGCGGCGTAAAGGAAAGTTATCTTGGGCCTCCAGAGACTCGACTCGTCGAATGAGCGTTTGAGGAACACGGAAGGATCGGGGAGAAAGGCGGTGGTCCCGTCGCCCTAACGTGTAACCTCGCTTGTTAATGGTTCTTCTGTGCATGCCACACCCCTGGTGAAATGCAAGATATTGGAAAATGCAAGATATTGTTCCGAAATAGCCAGGATTGGAGTTGCGCTGTATTTTGTCCTTTGCGGTTTTTTTGGTCCTCCCTTTCCAAAATCGGGTGACATCTCGTGATGTGTCTGACCGACATGCGTATCTGGCAGGGAAGTCGATGATACCGAAGCTTCCAATGGAAGACTCCTTCGTTCTTCCCGTGTCTGAACTCTGACCTGAAGCAGTTCCATGAGCGAAAAATAATCCCAATATCCCAAATATCCAGGGGTGGCCCAGCTCCGGGGAAATGGACGGATGCGGAGAAGCCTTGCCCTTTCAGGAAGGCTATGGAATTGGATTTGTGCTGAAGAAGGAAACAGAATTTCGATGATGGGGTGATTTCGTACTTGTGTAGGGTGGATAACATTGATAATAGCGATAACAGGGCTGGTACAAAATCGGAAGTACCTTCGTAAAGCCTTCGTAAACCGTCTCGGTGTAACCGCTTTTGTCGCATCCGGGATTTGCCTCGATACGAAGCGTTATTGATTGATATTGTTGTTATTATTTTGGAAGCTCCATGAGAGAATAACTGGAATGCTCGAGCGTCGCGACCAAAGCAACAAGATTGAAAGGGGTTCCGGGGTTTCCTGAGAGTGAAGATGGAACAAAGTATTTCGTACAAGCTCCAACCTCCAAAATAACAACATTACGAAGGAACTGTACGGAGTACTGAGGTACTTCGTACATAGATCGCGCAGGCACTGTAGGACTGCAGGGCATGAAGCCAGTTCGTGGCTTCCCAATACGTAACAGCTGTCGCCTGGAGATCACATGGCCAAAATCCCTGCCTCGACCTGAAGGCAGGAAGAAGGCGCGACGGGCGCTTGAATTGAGAGGAAGGCGGCGCTCTGTAGCCTCTTGCGTCTCCGAGGACAAGAACGGACAAGAACGGGTTTCTCGGCACTCGCAACGTGGGGTAGCTCCCTCCTATTTTCGTCGAGCTGGTGCACGTGCACCATTTCACTGCACAGCTTGGGACGTTCGTACCCATTCCGTGGGCATTCAGAGGCTCCGCAGAGCTCATAACAACGCCAGGCTAACACAGGGTCTGTTTGATTGGCGGACAAGCTTGCACAGCTGGGCTTCTCCACTGAGGAGCCCTGCAATTGATGCTGTGATGCCTTGGCACCACTTTTGACTTGTTGCTAGCACTCTGCGGCTATGACGCCGACCTGCACTAACTTACTTTTAGGGTCCACCAGCTCTGACTTTATTTGATGCCGCCTCGCTTATCATTATCAGCATTGCAGGCATTGCAGGTCATTGCAGGTGCAGTCTCTCAGACTTGCAGAAGTTGCAGTTGGCGTTTGGAGGAAGCCAGGGCACGCCACGGGCCACGGGGGATCTACAAGTACTTCGTATGCGCACTATAAATTGCAGAAGTACGAAGTACTCGCGTACTTCATTGTATCGATATCAGAGCAGCGAACTAAACACCTCCTCATCTCAACAATAACAAGGGGGCAACGACCTTTCCAGGTTCCACGTTTCCCTGTTTCCACAATTCCACCGATCGATGCGCAAGAGATCAAGAAATTAAAAACACTCTCCGAGTAACACCACAAAGGGATTCGGCATCGTCGTATCTATCTCGGTAGCAGGGTCTGCCTCTCACCACGGTGATTCCACCCGCCGCTCGGAGTTGCATGATTACGGAGGAGGACTGCGCGATGCCATCGACGTTTTGTCTTATTCAATAGAAATTCGGTTGAGGCGCTAATTGGTTCACGCCGCCTCACCCATCTATCCGTCGTACTCTCCTAGTCCTCAAGTTCCCTAAGCTCCCAAGCTCCGCAGGAACCGTCCTAACCGAAAGCTCGATAGAGGGAGAGACGAGACGAAAAAAAAAAATCGAGGTGCAGTAGCCAGGCTCAGAGGCAAACTGACAACCCTCCCTTGGTCGAACTCTGCGACAGCCCGCGTTCCCGGGCAATCCTCCCATCCCAAAACCTAATCTACACCACAACACACACACCCAATCTGCAATATTGGAGGAGTAATAAGAGTGATGCTGCGACAGACGTGACGCTCTTCGGACGATTACCCTTCCATCCTTTTCCCTCCACCCGCGCAATGTGGAAGCCGGCAGGGCCCAGTGACGCGTTTCCCGTTTCAGCGAGCCACCACCTCACTCGTTCCCTCGTCCGTCCCTCCTCCCGGTGACCAAACAGAGCCAGATATTATTATATTTTCCCCATATTTCGTAGATTACTTCGTAGTGCTCCCATCGAGATATTCGATGCTACCGTCCCAGCTGCTGTATTGGGCTGTTACACCTCGTTCCTTCCGTCCCGCCATCTCCGCAAGGCCCATCCTTGCCTCCGTGTCTCCCGTCTCCCTGTCTCGATGTCTTGTTGTCTCGTAGCGTAGGAAGTAATTCTCTCTCGTCCGGGTTGCCTGTGTTACCTCCCTCCTGCCTCCTGATTGCGAGGAGGAACGATCGCGAATCATGTATCATCACGTGGAGCAAGGGCCAGTGAGGACAGCCATGAGAGTGGATTGCATTGCTCTTATTGTTTTTGCATATCTTGTTACTTTTTTAATCCCTCATAACTCGAGTCCCCTTGTTCGTTCCTATGCACCTCACCCCCCTGAAGCTCCAGTCAGTTGGAATTAGTCCTGCAGCCTTCCGGGGCCTCCCCCTACCCCTCTTTATTAACCCCCCCGTCCGCCTCACGATAAGCGGCTCTGTTGTTCGTGGGTTTTTATAAAGATCCGAAACAAGTGTCTTCCACTTTCGTCCACTGGCAGCTGATTCTTATTTTCTACCTTCTTCTCCCTCCAAGACGCTATCATTCTCCTCGTACTCTCTCCGTACTCTTCCTATACCCACTAACATCACAAGCCAAAATGACCACCCTCGAGGAGCATATCATCAAGGCGTCGGAGCGCTACTCCAGCACCTTCAAGTCTGCTGGCTTCCACTCTCCTCCGACCAAGCACTTCACGTTCGTAACTTGCATGGACGCCCGGATCGATACCCATGCCGCCTTTGGTCTCGCTGTTGGTGATGCACATGTCATCCGCAATGTAAGATCCAGACCGGATCCAGACCAGATCCAGACCCTCTCTCCTGCATCCTGACAGCTATCCATCGTTGGGTTCATTGAAGAAACGCATGGCGCTAACACATGTTATCTTCTAGGCCGGCGGCTCCGCTCAAGATGCTCTCCGAAGTATTGTCATCTCTCAACAACTGATGGGTACCAAAGAGGTTGCCATCATCAAGCATACCAGGTGTGGAATGGACAGTCTCCCCAACGAGAAGGTCCATGCCACGGTTCTCAAGAACCTTGGGTAAGCGAGAAAAGCTCCCTATTTGTTGTATAGAAAACAATATCTAACGAACGACTTCGTTTGGTGCTCGCAGAATCGAGGCCATTGGAGAGCTCAAGTCGAGGAACCTTATCGATTTCCTTCCCGAATCCGACGGCATCATCCAGGGTATCAAGGACGACGTTCAACTCCTAAGGACGTCCAGCCTTATCCCCGACGACATTGAGATTACGGGATGGCTCTACGACATCGATAGTGGAACCACTACGAGGATCGTCTAAGAGAGGGAGACAGAGAGGGGAGGTTGGCCGCAGGACACAAACATGGTCGGCGCTGGCGAGCGATGTGGGACACACAAATGTATTTTTGAACATTGAACCTTTACGTTTCGTTTTTCTTTTTGACATCAATCAGGGACATCACATTGGTTGGTTTTTCATTTCTTCCTTTTTTTTTTTTTAGGGGCGACAGGGGCGCTTGGCTTCAATTTGTTTTAGGGTCCGTTTATACAGGCTGGTTGGTGGGGGAAACCTAAAACCAACCCGGGGAGCATATTTTTCTTTTTGACAGGACAGGACAAATTGACCCCGTTCATGTGAGCTTCCTCATGGTAGCATTGCAGTTTTCTTGTTCTGAAGAAGCTAAGCTGGCTTTTGGATCGACACACTAGTGAGGATGAATGCCAGGGTCCCCCAAATCCTATTGCCACCACGCCCGGCAGAAGCCCCGCAATTTTGAGCTGGGAGTGGGATGGATTGACATTGATCAGTCCGTTGGAAGATGTGATGGTCCGGGGGAATGTGCGAGATGAGCTCTTGGCATCTTACGAAGTACGATTTGGAATTCTCAGGTGAGGTGCTGGGGATGGGGATCTCGGGGACTTTGTTCAAAGATCGACTGACTCGACAGATATGCCTCCGACAAAGAGAAGAACGATACTGAAAGAAAGCGAAAGATCGATTCGATGATGAGAAAAAAAAGAAGGGGAAGGCCCACTCAGGGATCTTGCCCTACCACTATATTGGCTGGTCTGATCTCGGATGAACGCCAGCCCCAGATCCGCCTTGGCCTAATCTAGCTCGCCAGCCAGCCAGCAAGGCCACCATCTCCGCACCCGCTTCAGCTCCTCTACCGTTGAATACCGAGTCGTCTTCTCCGCTCGTAAAGGCGAACGGGGTCGTATTAACCTAACCGCCCACGCCATCGCCAAGTCCCCGGCGGTCAAGCATAACGAGTAGCTCGCTTGATTACGCATGGCTTTACATAGCAAGTTGTGTGGGGGTTCAATGTTTCAATCTTCAATGTGCCAAGTTCGAGCTTGCAGAACAAAATAAATCCGAATGGTGAGGGCCTGGCAACTTGGCAAGTGTGAGCTCCGCCCTCATTTTCCTAAATCCCATCGCGGACCCGCACAGGAAATTTGCACCAAGTAATCGAAAGCAGACGAACAAAACATCGCCGACTACCTTTGTAACCGCAGTACGATTTTCCAAGGGCCTCGCAAGCGGCAAGCAGCCAAGAACTGAATTCGGCACAATGAAGGAGTTGGCCAACGGCTTAAGCTTCGTTGTTGCCATATTTCCATCACAACTTCATCGAGGTCCCTGTTCGACTCCGAGGTAGAGCATTAGCACTTCTTTTTTCCATTTCAATTATTTTTTTTTCTCCTTTCTCTGGCATCGGTTCCCCCTTCTCTTTCCTCGTCTCCTTTTTTAATTTTAATTTTAATTTATTTAATTATTTTTGGTTTCGGTGGTGGTGATCGTGATGATGATGGGTAGACTGTCATCACAAGGTTCCTGAAGACAATGTTTGATTCGCGGCTTGATTTTAGGAACCTTGTTGCTCTTTGCCGCGTTTTTCCCCCTTCTTATTTCTTTTTTCATTGATCCCCTTTTCCCCTCAACTTTCTCGTTCGCTTTCCTTTTTTTATTTTTTGTGTATATTTATTTATTTTATATCTTGTTTTGCCGAGCGTCCAGAGGAACGAGGAGCAATCGATAGACGACCTCGCCCGATCTTCCTCTCGATCTCTGGCGTTATATCCATCGATGCATTACGAGATCCTTCCAAGGCTGAGCACAATTTACGAAGGACTGTGCCGCAAACCTTAATTAATCCCGTGCCGTCATCATGCTGGAAAACCAATACGGCGACCTCGCCAAGACCGCCGAGTATGAGTCTGCCTGCTGTTGAAAAACCTCCAGAGAACCCTCTCGTGGCACAGCCCGGAGCCTTTATACAAATGCCCCCAAACACCCCTAATGTGCTCATTGTATGTAGGCGCAGCGTCATGAAAGACCGGCTATTATGTTTTGCTGTAACACGAACAACGTTTGGTGTGTAGAGATGGGGGCGGTGTCACGAAGAGGACGACATCCCGCTCTTGCTTGGTTTATTGTGTCTACGTTGTAGATGGAGGAGAAACAGCAGAGGTGAAGTAGAATTCTGGATATAAAATAAACCGGCTTTCCTGCTTGCACCCGCCCAGTCTCTTCGGTGTCTGATCGAAAGCAACTTCATACTGGTAGGAAAACTGCTCCAAATCGTCATACCCGTATCTCGCCGAGCATCAAGAAAAAAAATGACTGAATTCTCAAATCCCATGTGAGTCGTCTCGGGAAGTGGTCATCACAGGAATTCTCCGTGCCCAGGCTTACCTCTGCAGCAATCTCTACTTTTACCTGCCCTCGGAGCGGTTCATTCTCGTCGCGGGCGAGTCCTATCCGGAGACTCTCGAAGACGCAACTTTCATCATCGTTGGCGCATCCTCACGCGTGGCCATTCCGAACAGGCTTCACGTTCTCAGGAGGGACAAAGCCGACGGCGGGTTCAATCCCCTCCTCACAGTCTCTGTTTCCAAGGAGTCCCATCGACTAGACATATCCACCCACGACGATGAGGCCGAAACAGGTATGTTCGACTCTGTACACTTTCCGAGAGATCGATTCATGTCTCACTCTTAGACGTACACTGACCGTGACTTGGCAAAAATAAAAAGTACCCTTCGATGCCATCGAGGCACACGTCGAGAATCTTGCAAAGAGAGCGAGTGCGAATGAGACCTCAAAGGAAGACGCCGTTTCCCACGGTCTTCATGCGGATAACACAAAAGCTGTGAACAAAATCCCCTTTGCATGGGAAGAAGACCCAGGCATGAGTGGCTCTGTGAAGTACAGGTGGGAACCAGTTGAGTCTCTCCGCCATCTCCTTTCGGCCCCATTTTCTCCCGCCAGATCTTGGAGGAATGAAACCGACTGATCATCCCCTCCTCCTGCAGGGAATGCATGACAAAGTATTTGACGAGAATCGGGGACAAGTGGTCCTAAAGAGCCACTACTTCTCCTCAGTGAGCATTAGCTTTAGCGGATTCATCTCCGTTACCAAATTGCCCAGAGAGCTAACAAACGCTTATCTTCCTTTTTCTTCCAGGGCGGCGCCATATACACCCTTGAGCCCCTCAAACCAAAACCCACCGCGAAAAGCCCAAAGCCCGAACCGTATCTCGATCCCGCCAGCGCACCCTCGATCATCTGCAAAGCCCTCGTCATGTACCTGTATCACAGCGACTGGTTCCCGAGCGCCAAGGGCTGGAAGGACAAGGCGGTTGATCCAGAGGGAGCGAAGCCGTCGCGCATGATCCCGAAATTGATCTTGCTCAGCGCGGTGGGATCTAGTTTCGGTTTCGGATCGTGAATGGAATTCTGGAACCTGGGAAGAAAGGCGTTCCGTAATACACAACCCCCTGAACATATGAGGTTGCTCATCAATATGGATTGGGACTGAGGCCAGAATGCTTGCGTGATACACTACCTTTCGGAGGGAACGGTGTCTTCACCACATCGGTGCAATAATGGTACAGAGAATGTAATCATAGAAGTTCTTCATTATATACAAATGCCATCCCAAAATCTATACAATTCGAAGGGTTCCCTTTGCTATCGTAGCCATACGATCCGAAGCCTACTCCTCTTCAGGAGCTATCCTCCTCTGACACAGCCACTTCATCATCACTTACTCCCCTGAGCAGCAGCGAACTGTCGTTGCAATTCCTCCACCTCGCGCTGCAGGGCATCCAAGTCAGCCAGAATCGCCCCGGCCTGACCATTATCCACAGGAACAACGCCCGGCTCGGAGGTTCTCGGCGCCGCCACCGCCGTAGCACTCTCCGATCCACCAGATGCCTCATCGACTTCCCTAAGCGTCGAGACACTCGCATGGGGCCCATGAACAGCTTTCCCCTCGTCAAGGCTAGATCTTCTCGCATTACAGGGCGTCAATTCCACACTGCCACGACTACTGCCCCGATTCCGACGGGGCGGCGGCGGCGGTACGAAACTGGCGCGTTTCGTCACCGTCTCGATGCTACTCGTACTCGACTGACGTCTCGTCGAAGCGTTCCTCGTCGGCGGCGGAGGCGGTGCAAATTTGGGAGAAATGGACGAGGGAGCGGCGTGCGAAGATGGGTGGCTCGGAGTAGTAGCTTGGGGACTTGTCGGGTAGTGGTGGTGACTGGTATCTAGCATAGCGATATGGGGCGTAGAAAGAGAGGCAGATGAAAATGACGGGGTGGAAGGAGAGGTGATCGAGTTCGTCGACCTGTGCCCCAGCGTCGGCCGCCGGGGAGGGGGCGGCGCGGGGGCTAGAGAGCGGACGCTTTCTGCTCGTGAGCGAGTAGACTCCGCCGACGACTTGCGCCGTAGTTCGGGCACCGTATGTATAGAGGCAACGATGGTGCTGCTGCCGCCGTGGCGTTCTTGGATGATGCTTTCTGGTCTTGGACGCCGAGGCGGAGGCGCAGGTATGTGTTTCCTAGAAGCAATCGGCGTCTCATGAGTGGCGACGGGGCTCGATGGTTCAGATGATTCAGGTATCTTCCCCGCAGCCTCTCGATCGAATATCGATTCGGGATCGTCATCGCCAGGCCGTCGCGCCGGAGCGGGCGGAAGCGGCTTATTCGGATCGGACGGCGACCGTGCCAACAGAGGCCGGTCAGAAGGGGAAAGGCTCGGTGTTGTGTTACTCCTGAGTTCGATCTTTATCAACTTTCCATGTCGGGAGCTAGGCGGCGGCGGCTTCTTCTTTGCCGGCGAAGGAACCGGCTCGCTCGGCTTTAGCGCGGGACGTTCCTCGCGATCGAGCTCAAGTGACGTTCTCGGAGTCTCGGAGGACGCGGGCTCCGTGGTGATGTCCGCACTGTGGTGGGAGGGCTGCGCGCGGATGAAAGGCGGTGACTCTAGCACCGAGTCCTTGCGCGATGTGGGAGAAGCAAACGACCGCTCGGGGGCCGCATTATCCCGGGACACTGGCGGGGTATCGGCCGGTTGGCCGGTGAGGAGAAGCCTGCTAAAGGCTGCCACGTCCAGCGCGGCCTTTCCCGGCGTCGCCGGAGAGGTATTAGCTTCGGGCGCGGGTCCGGTTCGTATATGCTTATTTTCTAAATCATGCAGGGTCCTGCTGAATGGGTTTCGTGGGGCGCTTCCCGGCTGAGCCGGAGGTTGTTCGTCGTCGTCATCATCGTCTTCGTCGAGGACGCCGTCGGCGGTCTGGAACGGGTCGGCGTCTAACCTCAGCTGGTCTTGTACGGCTCTATCGATAAACGTAGGTGTGTCGGGTTCTGTATCAGGAGATCGAGGAGGTGGCGTCTGCAGGCGGACGTGTTTCACGGGTTTCGTTTTCGTCTTCGCTGGCGCTTTCGTAGATGCGTCGTCGGGGTTGGGAGTGGAAGCGGTGGAGGGGTTGATTGGGATATCGTCATCGAAGAAGCTAGCTCCTGACGGAGCCACCGGGCGCAGGTGTAATGCCGGCGGCGCATGGTGGGAAGACTGGCCGCCGGTCCTCCTGAACGGATTGTTCGACTTGGGATGGAACTCGGTAGACATGGCTGGAATTGGGGGGAGAGTGGAAGGCCGATACAGAGGAAGTAAACGTGCTCAAATGCTGAGCGCGGACAAGGCGGGGTGGGAGAAACGGGGGGAGGGAAGACAGCAAGAGCAAGAGCTATGGTGGTGCCATGACAGGTCGGCCGTGGGCTGGGAGTTCGAGGATGCCGCGGAGCAATGCGATGCAATGCAAATGGAATGGCTGAAAGTTGAGATCGAGGGTCGTGTCGAGAAATCGCCAAGATGGGCGAAACAAGGCGTCGAGTGGGAAGCACTTGGTTCCTGACGAGCCGAAGATACGAAGGCGGCCCGTGACTGTGAGTGACCAGATTGGGCCAAATGCATTTGATGTTGGTGCTTGGATTGTACCTGCACAGGCTGCACTCAATCTGCTTGGACGTTGCACGTTGTACTAGACATTTCCTCCCCCGCAGAAGGCCACTTCGGTCATTAACGTGGTGCAAGTGCGGTCTGGTTTTGGTGCTTGCGTGGCCAGAGTGGGCCCTGTAATGGGGCGTGGGTAGACAAATACTACAGGCAGTCCATAGTGAGTGCATTTTCAAGCTGTACACTGCCTCAGCACGTAATGGTCCATTGATCGAGTACAAGTGGTCTGTGCGGGTGACGCATACGCCCTGATTTCTGGTTGGCTTCAGAAGGGCTGTAGGCAGCTGGTGTGCAATGGTTAGTGGTTCATCGATCAATTTCTGCCTCAAATCATCACCGACTCTCGCCTCCGAATGCCCCATCGCCAACAGCACGCCCATTCCAGGCAGCAACATTCTCGGCTCAGGCTCGGACTGGTCAACACTAGGCTGTCGTTTTGCCTTTTGCAGAGCTTGACTGTGTCTCTACATCGATATTGGGGGCCTCGCCTTGGCGATACATCAATCGCCTCGGCTGCTGTCTTCTCTGCCCACTTTTCAATGCTTCAAATAGATCCAGTCTGCCAATGTTCCCAATAGCGCATTCAAGATTGCTGATTGTGTTACCCAAATAATCATTGATGCTTTCTAACAATAGTCTTGTATGAAATGAAGATGCCGTGACATGAAACCTTGTTTCCCGAGGTCGTAACAATGCGACCCGTGCCTACCAGACAAGGAACCCCATTGTGCCCACGACCGCGCCCAACCACCAGCCTGACGAGTGTATCCTCGATCCAAGACTCTTCTTGCCCCCTTTGAGGAGGCTTCCCGCTCTCACCGGCGCCGCATCGCAGCTTAGATCACCCAACCCAGTATCCACCGCCCCCAACAGGAGCTCCATCAGCCCAGCCCCTACCTGTCTCATGTTATCGTTGAACGCCCCGACGTCCGAATAAAACGGACACTTGCCGCCCGCCTGCCTCCCAAACTCCACGGTAAATCCATGCGTGAGGCCGTTCGCCTCATCAATCATGTGTCGCGCAGACATCCAATCCGACAGCGACCCGGACGAGGGGTACAAACTAACCGACTGCGTAGCCTCGACATGTCTCCCGTCCACGGCGCTATTCATCGCGTCGGCAATCCGCATGGCCACGAAACTGTCGTTCTTCCAGAGGTCCAGCGGCATGTACGACCTGTACTCCTGTCCCGGCTGGTCGACGGCTAGACCGCGCTTGCCATCGTATTCCGGGTTGAGGAAGTTCATGTCCGGGTCCGTGGCCTGGTTGTAATCGTCGCCCCACGAGTAGAGAACGAGTCCCGCGAAGGAGTGCAGGTCGAGCGTCCAGGCGATGGTCGGGTACTCGTCCATGACCCACTTGACGTTGCGGGCTTCGGGTTCCGAGAACGGCTCGGTGCCGTGGTACGTCTCGTGCATCGGGTTGTCCGACGCTACACTGATGGACGCAATGTCGACAAACTTGGTCCTGTAATCCCACAGGATGTCGAAGTTGCGGTTGAGGTCCACCGCCCCCTCCGGATTTCGGTTCTTTCGCCAGCAGTCGTTCTCCTGCTGGTCGTGCGCGATGCCGTCCGGGTTCAACATCGGCATGAACACGATGCCCGCCGAAAGCGCCTTGTCCACGTCTTCCTTGGTAAACGATCGGCCTCCATAAGAGACTCCCGTCCCTTCCCTCTTCGCCCAGAGTAGATCTGCGATGAAGTAGACGAGGTTGTCGGGCCCGCCTCTTTCTCGCGCGTGGATCCCCGCGGTGAGGAGTGTTTTGTACGACCCGTTGCAATCTGCGCCGCCCACTTTCGCCCCAAACATCGTCGCGCCGTCGTGCGTCTTCTCCGGCGCCTCGATCAACTCTAGGTCGAATTCCTTAATGAGCGCCTCCACCGCCGCCCTGATTTCCGTGGGGTTCATGATGCTCTCCATGGATGAGCTTCGCGGCTGCGTCCCGAGCCCCCGCGGTATGTCGCCGTTCTCCCATCGGTTGCCCTCGCCAATGGGCGCCGGTATTGTGACCCCGATTTGGCGCTTGAGGTTTTCAGGAGGCGGTTGGCCCTCGAGCTCCCAGGGTAGTAGGCAGGCATTTGCCGTCACGTAGAGAGAAGCGAGTTGAATCCAAGCGGACTTCATGGTGAATGAGTTCTGTCCTTTTTCTTTCTTCTTTTCCTCTCTTACTTTTCGTTCGTCTGCACCTACGGTCTCTGGTAAAGTGTAATTTTGGAAGGCGAAAAGGTCGTGGGATCTAGTGGAAGGGGCCTTTCCTTGTAGATATGCAAATGGTAACTTAACACGTACTCGTCAAGGATCGCATCTTGGGAATTAATTTGGGTTTCTTGTAGGAATTGGGCAGTTTCAAAATGCCGCTGATCTGCCTTGCCATTCCCTGTTGCTGACCTCTCCCGAAACGCCGATGGATGCCCTTGCGATGCCCTTGCGGATTCGGGACCAACAGTCTTTCAAGGGAGGAGTAAAAGAAGAAGGCAAGGAAAAAGCAAACAGAACAATTGGCAGCCATCATTTTTCTATTTGAGGAGCTTCGCCGCACCAGACGGTTCACGAGGCATCTTCGCCAAGACCAGAGAATTGCTCCCCACACAATTGATCTTCCTCTAGATGAGGTCCTCTCGAAGAATCGCGTTGGATATTAATTTGCAGCAACGAGTACGTGTTCTTATCCCGCCCCTACTAATCGGACAATAAAAGTTGGTCGTCCCTGAAAAAGGGACGGATGAATTGGAATTGCGGGTGCTAGCAGCGTCCCCCCCCCCGGCAGAGCCGGCATTTGCTTCGACTGATCTCCTACCACCGCCCGTCGTGCGTAAAGCAGGACCGCAGATCAGTTGATCTTTTGGGGCGTCGTTCACATTTCTTGCGGGAATTTGTTGAGATCCGACGTATCCTGAAGAATGCGCGCCGCCTGGGTTGTACGGCAGTGCTTGTCCTCACCTCATGGTCGCATCAGTCGAGTGGTTGGTTAACCTGGTCTGATCGGAGCAGGATTGGGCGGGCTCGAGTGCTACCTTCAGAGGGGGAAGTCTTGGAGGGCCCACTGCATGGAAGCGAGATAAGCTCGACGTCGTGTGTGCGCGTGTGACTGAAGACTCCTCAATCGTCTCCATATCGAGGAAATAGCCGTGGCAAGATGAAGGAGGAGAGAAGTGGCATGTGGGACTCAGAGACCCGTCCGTTTCACGGCCCATGGCGGTGAGATTTCCCGACTGAACCTGCTCTGTACCTTTGTAAACTTGACCCGATTACACAGGGGCCGTTTAGCGTATCAAATTGAGCTGTAGTCTGTGTAAGGAACATCGAAGCAAGCACCTCAAAAGGACTCGATCAAATGGGACAGAAGACCGAGTCCCGATCAATCAATGTGGAAGGACAGTCCATCGATACCCAAATAAGGCCCGCACTGTCTTCCACCCTCTGATTGGATCGCTGGAGAGTTCGATCGACGTCAAATTAGCCGCCAAAATACAGTGTTCGAGACAGCCTATCTTCAAAGAACACTGTGGACGTCACACCGAGATTCCGGATCCACAGCACCCTCGAGTAGCTTACTCCGTATGTCTCACCGCCGTCATTCACCGAGGCCTTCGACGCACGGACAGTCCAGGATAATCTTAGCCCCATGCCCCATTTTGATGCTTAGCACCCTCTCACCTGCCCTTTGTGGTCAGGTGCTTTCCCAGCACCCAATCCCACTCTTAGAACTGGCAAGCTCCCCCAAAGACCCCGGAGCTCCCCGCCAAGCTTGGCCCAAGCCCTTGCTTGTTCCGAAATATTACCTAAACAGGGACGACAGACGTTATTGTAAACAAAGCGAGCTGAAGCTTGGCTGAGATGAGGGCAGAAGCGCGTCACGGCCTAAAACCTACGATACGAATTGTCACGAAAAACGATGGAAACGATTTTTGAAGAA
The DNA here is from genome assembly GCA_034774675.1 of Scedosporium minutisporum. Taxonomy (NCBI): domain Eukaryota; kingdom Fungi; phylum Ascomycota; class Sordariomycetes; order Microascales; family Microascaceae; genus Scedosporium; species Scedosporium minutisporum. Next base: position 93,608 of record SJVG01000042.1, read on the forward strand.
TAAGTGAACTCGAAGTGAAGTGCATAGAAAAAAATTCGAATTCCATTTCCCCTCCCCTTTCCACGAAAGCTGGTATAATTACAAAAACACACCCATTTCCTCCCGTTTCCTTAATCATGCCGTCGCGCCAACCCAATTTCTCCTTCCTCTGGTTTCAAGGGATCCGGATTCCCAGTTCCTCCTTCCAGAGCTAATTATAACATTGTATGCGTCGAACAAATCTTCCCCTCCAACGCGAAGGGTGGGTAAAACTGGAGGTCAACGACCTCGAAAAAGGCAGGGAAACGAAGGAGTTTTGCGCGATTTGGTTGGAAGAGAGAAACATCGCCAGGCGCCGCACACACGAAGTTGAAACAACTGGCTTTTGAAGAAGCGCGTTTGCGTGTGGGATATAAAAAGTAGTGAAATGGGGAAGGACGCCGTTTGATTGTAACACACGCCGAAAAAAACCGAGTCATTTCCATCTGCCCTCCAAGATAAACCCGCCCATCTGCCATCAAAAACCCTTAAGACCATGAGATAACAAGATACCACCGGAACGCCAGTCATCATAAGAAACAGCGGACCAACAAAACGAAATACCAATACCAAATGACGTAGACATCAAGCACACAACCATTCAGAATGGATGCCTCTACGCCTTGGCAGCAGCGGCCTTCTTCGGGGCAGCCTTGGGCGCCTTAGCGGTGCCCGTCTTGGCCGCCGCCGCCTTCTTGGGCGCGGCAGGCTTCTTCGTTACGCGACCGGTCTTGACCTTGTCCGCGGCGGCGGCAGGCTTCTCGGCGGCCTTCTTGGGAGCAGCAGCCTTCTTGGGGGCAGGAGCGGCCTTCTTGGCAGCGGGCTCCTTCTTAGTGGCGGTAGCCTTCTTCGCCGCAGCGGCGGCCTTGGCAGCGGGCTCCTTCTTGGGGGCAGCAGGCTTAGCGGCAGCTTCCTTCTTAGGAGCGGCGGGCTTCTTAGGAGCAGGAGCCTTCTTCTCCTTGGGGGCGGGCTTGGCGGTCTTCTTCGCAAGCTTGGTGCCACCAGAGGGACCTGGGAAAAGAGTTAGGACAGGAGCGGGAAGGGAAGCGTTGCGCAAAGACGCGATGTGACTCACCCTTGGGTTGTTGGAAGACGCCCTTCTCGACACCGGCCTTGAGCGCCTTGTTGAAGAGCGAATCGAACATGTTCTGCGACACGGCGATGTTGTTATTCTGGCGGACGTATTGCTTGAGCTTCTGTCGGCTGGAGCCGTTTCGGTCCTTGAGCTGTAGACAGAAAAGCGCGTTAGTATTCACGTTGTGGGTGGGGGAGGCTTCGTCAAGCTTGGCTAGCTCGCACGTCGGTCGCTTCGAAGACGACTCGGTCGGGCAGGCCAGTCGGCGCGTTTAGGAGAAGAAAAAAAAAAAAAAAAAAAAAAAAAAAAACATACCGCGACGATAGCGTCCGTGATCATGTCCTATTGATTTTACAGTTAGTATTGAGGCTCAAAACGCGCGACAAGCTACATGGTGCGAACAAACCTGGTAAGTGCCATGGCTAGGCTTGCTCTTGGGAGCAGCGGTGGAAGCGGCCTTGGGGGGCATTGTGATTTAGTTTGTGCGAAGTTGCGGTGTTTAAAATGGAGAGAGTGGAAAGCAGAAGCTTTTTTGTAAGTCGAGACTATTAAAGTCGATTGAAGTCGGCGAAAGATTCGAGAGAAATACGAGTTCGTTTGCTTTTGGGAATAAATGGAAACCGGAAGGGAGGAGAAGAAGGGGACAGAGGCGGTGCGCCGGGCGCGTGGAGGGGGATGGGGCTTGTTTATATTCGCTAGCGGGGGGCGGAAGGCAGGTGCGAAATCAGTAAAAAATAAAAATAAAATGGGGACCAGACTAGACCACCACATTTCCACAAGGA